>CM046843.1:36991352-37255502 GCA_025618425.1 Heliocidaris tuberculata
GACTGAGCGAGATAATTTCCAAATTCGAATAATGAAAGTTTGCATTTTACAGCACTTGAGGGCCTGAATACAGTGCTGCAGCCTTTACTCGTTATTTACTAAATAATTTTTTTTCCTTCAGTCTTTAAGTTCCCGGGGATAAATTCCCGGGAGGACGTGTCCCGTCCCCCCCCCCCCCCCCCCCCGGACGATCCGGATCGCCGCCCCTGCACGCAACTAAAAAAGGGATATGCGCAGCTAGAGGCATGTTCGGGATTGGAAGGGCCTTGTACGCTCGTCTCGTGCTCTGTAGATTTATGGAATTAAAACTATTTGGAACACTTCGCTGCAATGACTCTCAAACCATAGCCAGTACGCGGTTACAGTCTGCGCATGAGCAGATAAAGGTCATTGCAGACCAAATTGTGAAATACACGGAGACAAAATACTGGATACGTGCTTATGAAAGTAATGTAATCATTATTCATTTATGCGCAAGCAGTGCGCTCCATGATACACAGGTGAAAGTATTCTTTGAAAGGGGGAAACAAAGGCTGTTTATGTAGCACCTCCATCGCTGTAGGAGTGATTATTTCAAAATGTACAAAGTGGGACTTTTCCATGTTTTACTGAGATCTGTGGATATTCGGGGTCATTTGGGACTTGTGCTAACCGTGAACTGGTCTATTATGTGCTGCTCTAGACCAGTGGCGGCACCAAGGGGGAGGGGGGCATGGGGGGGGGGGGGCAGGGGGGGGATTTTGCCCCCCCAGTCAGAAGCTTTGCCCCCCCCCCCCCAGTTGCCCCCCCCCCCAATAATTTTCGGAGTGAAAAAAATAAAAGGGTGGAGGAAAATGAAAAAAAAAAGGAAAAGGAAAAGGAAAAAGAAAGGAAAAAGAGAAAATGGAGAAAAGAAGGAAAAGAAAGAAAACGCAAACTTGGAAAGCAGTGGCGGCATCAATCTGGGGGGGGGGGCATGGGGGCAAATTTGTTCGCTCAGCTCGTGTAAAATCCTCATAGTTTTATAGCCGAATAATTTCTGTACATTTCCACTATAACAGTGTCAAAATTTTTGCTCGCTCGCAATACAGGCCTATAACTCCCACCACATAATCAGGCCGCGAGATGATCAAATGTCCTCATATTGGGGTAGTTTCATAGCCAAATAATCATTTCTGTACATTTTCACCACAAAAAGTTTCAAAATTTTTGCCCGTTCGCAATGTATATACTACCACCTTATTATCGGGCAGCAAGATGCTCAAATGTCCTCATATCTGGGTAGTTTCATAGCCGAATATAATTTCTGTACATTTTCACGACAAAAAGTGTTCGCAATAAATAACTACCACCTCATAATCGGGCAGCAAGATGCTCAGATGTCCTCATGCATATTGGGGTAGTTTTATAGCCGAATATGGAATTTCTGTACATTTTTACTACGAAAAATGTCAAAATTTTTGCTCGCTCGCTTCGCTGGCTCGCAGTATATAACTAACACCTCTTTATAATCGGGCAGTTCAGCTAGATGCTCAAAATGTCCTCATATCTGGGTAGGTTTATAGCCGAATACTCTGTACATTTTCACTACAAAAGTGTCAAAATTTTTTTTGTCCGCCCTTGTCCCCCCAACATTTTCTTTTGCCCCCCCATTTGCCCCCCCCCCCACTTTAAAAATCCTGGTGCCGCCACTGCTCTAGACACTGATTGATAACGTTTTAACAGTTTCAGAAATACACATAAATTCGAATAATTTAAACCGTATCGAATACACATTTTATCTTAAATTGCCTAGAAGTGGATATATTGCGCTTTGGAAACTCTTCACACAGAAGATGATCCCTAGGGAAGGGGTATATTTTGTTAACTTCATCCAGACTACAGTCGAATACTAGACGACGTTTTTAACGAAATCGTGTGATTAAGTACTGGCCACCTTTACTTCATTTCCAATGGATCTTGGGTATTACGACATGTGCTCCTGCGACAGATTATGCTTGTATCTGATGTTTTGTTCTCAATTCATGCAATGGACCTTGTGGCAGATTATAGCGTTGTAAAAACATGTTATCTAATATCTAGTAAAGCATACTACTCCTCCTCCTCCTCCTCCTCCTACTACTACCACTATACTACTACTACTACTACTACTACTACTACTACTACTACTACATGTACTACTACTTATACTCCTACCACTATTGCTCGGCAGTTATTTTCCAAAACTATCCGAACTTCGTCCATGGACCAAAATATGTACCTAATCCTGACGCTAACCCTAAATTTATAACCTAAAACCCAAATGTAGTCCTTACCATGTCCCAATATCTTTGACGAAATAAAGTTCGGAGCAATTGTTGCCGGAGCAAATTCTTAGCTTTTCAGTTTACTTAATTCCAAAACCTTTCCTGATTTTCCGGAGGTATTTACTTTTGAATTCCTTGTCCATATCACTTTGCATATATTCAAGATCTTGTTTTATTGATATGATTTCTCTTTATTCCATATTGATTATAGCTGCAGTAGACGGATGTGACACACCTCAGCCAGTCATAGACATGACGGAGGGTCAGATTGACCAATGTGCCGAAGACTTAAAGTTTTTCTATCGCGAACGAGTGTGCAAAATCCAAACAGACCCACTTGATTTTAATTCTGTCTTTGAATTTGAAAGAATTTACACCAACCTAGTGCTACTCAGGAAGGGAATGGGAGGTACGACTAGAACCCCATTAGACTATTCTGCTCTCCTTACGACAAAGATTAATGGAGTACTTCCTAACCGTCTAATGATTGAAGGTGAAGGCGGTGTGGGTAAAACGACATTCTGTTCTAAGATCGCATGGGACTGGGTAAATGGATCTCCCGAGTTTCAGCCCTTCACTTGGGTTCTGGTTATTCCCCTTCGCAAGGTTTTGAAAGGTCAGACAGTTGGTGATATCGTGAAAAAACTATCTATCCGACAGCAACACCGTAACACCCAAGCAGATCGATAGTTACATATTGTCTCAACCTTCAAAGGTCCTGCTTATACTGGATGGACTCGATGAGTATGACGGAGACCTCTCTGGTACAGAGAGCTCATTTTTTTCTCAGATTCTAAGATTGGAAAAACTCAAGCAATGCAGAGTTCTCGTGACAACAAGACCTTGGAGGGCGGATCCAATCAAATCGAACAAAGAGTTGAGTAGGTCATATGCTTTTATGGCAGTAGAAGGGTTTAGTGCGGATAATGTGTCGACATACATCCGCAAGTACTTTGTGGAGAATGAAAATGCGGGATCTGAACTCATTCGGTTTATTCAAATCAACGACGTTATCAGGGACAATATGGCTCCTTTCCCTATATATGTAGCAATGCTATGCATCCTATGGAAGAACTCAGACATGGAGAGGCGGGAAACGATTCGCAGACTGAAGACATTTTCTCAATTTTTTATTCAAATGATAACATTTCTCAAAGATCACTACGTAACAAAGGTCGTTAAGACGCTAGACGACACTCTTCTGGACTCTGAAAATGCTAATGCCGATAACTGTGTTTTACAAATAAGCAAAATTGCTTTTTTTGGACTTTTGAAGAGGAAGCTAGTATTTAAAGAAAACGACTTCATCACGTGTAATAAAGCCATGGAGACGTGTTGTAGAATCGGAGTTCTTAGTCGGGATAAGCACAGCATTCCGAGGTGGGAACGATCTGTCAATGCGCCACAGTCTGTATCGTCCACTGTTTTCTTTCCTCATAAGTTATTTCAAGAATACATTGCTGCAATGCATCTTGCTTCTCTTTATGACACCGATCGTGAGGAGTACAGTAGGTCATTGGACAAAGTAATGGGAGATGATGCACTAGAGTTCCGTTACCTCCTGTATTTTACCGCTGCTCAAGGGAAGGATGTCGGACTTGATATCGTCAACAGAATACATGAACCATGTCAACAGGAAGTATACAGAAGGCCTAGGAGGGGCCTCGTACAAGATAATCATTTTCTTGTAGATGTCACTTTCGAAGCGTATAACAAAGAAACGGGGAAATCAGTAGGGCAGAGAATATTTGCAAACGGAAAATACTGACTATCGATAAAGACATGCCTGCTCACACAATGTGTGGTTATCTATTCATCATGGAACAACATGGAATGGTTTGTTGCAGTAGTAGTCATGGGGTCGTTTCATCAAACTAACTCCATATGCAATGTTAGGGGGTCAACACGCAATAAGAACATATTGCGCGTCTGTACAATATTCTGATATAAACAGTTTTTTGATAAAGAAAAGTTCTTGGAGTTCAGGAAGTAAATTTTCTATAAATTTACAGTTTTCATTTTTTCGTAGCCCATAGACTATTCTTAAAGCTGGCTTATGATGGCTTTCTATAAAGATATGACAGGTGTGGAGTAGCGGCAAGTCACTTGTCAGGGAAATTGTTTCTTGTCTTAGCGGAAAAGTTGAGTGACAGCGGCGAGATGTCGCTGATCTTGTCGTTACGACGGTTTGATGAAACGTCCCCCATTTAATGTAGAACGATTACGCATAAAATGGTTTATCAATCACAAAGGATGACCTGACATATGCTCCGGTGACAATTGCTCCCGGCGTTATTTCGCCATGAATATAGGGTTGGGGTTGCAATTGGGTTTTAAGTTTGATTTAGAATTAGGGTTAGGGTTAGGTATAGTGTTTGGTTATGGGTTTAAATTTACATTTTTGACAGTATACAAATTAATTATCGCCAGAGCATGTGTCGTACAAGCACAAAGTGTAGTCGACGTAAGCTCCCGAGAAAGACGCAATGCAAATTGATCGTTGTCAATGGAAAGCGGCAGGGCTAGTATATTCCTCTCGCCATCCCTTATTAGTTTTATAAGAGATAGACAAATGCAAACGTAATCTTTATGTTTTTAATGTATTTATATTCAACTTGGAGAACATACAATAATAATAATAATAATAATAATAATAATGATAATAATAATAATAATAATAATAATAATGATAATAAAGATTTAGTTCATACAACGCATCAGAAACTATAGAGTCTCTCTATGCGCTTTACAATGTAACTACAATAAATGACAAAAAACACAATTTCATGGTTCTACATTTTGATGATAATAGCATAACAAAATCTAAGAATAAAGTCAGAAAATATGCATGAAACGCATTACATTGGAAATAGATATTACCAATATCTATGGATTCTAACAAGGGTAAATGAGATAAATATACCTACTACATAACATGTTCTGATCAATCAATTGTATAGTGAGATTGGTTTCATGTACATGTATATACCACAAATACCCCCGTTAACACGTCAGGATTATGTTAGGAATAAGAATTGTAAATAAATATTGCATTGTATGTTACTTTAAATGTCAGGAGACTTTGATATTTAGAGACAGATCATGTGGCCCGACTGTATCACGTGACCTAGCAGACGTCCTCTCCGCGTCGAGCTCCTTATCAAGATTAGAATTTCATCGTACAGTATTAGATGAGGACTTCTATCGACTGATGCTTGCACAAGTTTCTACGTTAGCGGTAAATATACAATCGGACAAAGTCTATCACATTATACCAATGATTATCATTATCAGATATGTTTTAGACAGGATATTAATTGTGTACATTATAGGTACATAAACATTACCCCGGACACTCAAATCATAATCGAAGAGGATGGGTAATCGGTAACCCTACTGAGAGAGAAGAGAGAGAGAGAGAGAGAGGGGGGGGGGGGGGGGGAAGGAGGGAAAAATTTGAAAGGGACCCGTTTAAGAGTGAAAATCCCGTGTTCCACCATTCTGTGACTTGAAGATCGCTTGCGGAATATTTGTGATAAAATTAGTAATTCAGAGGAAAATACATCTTTAAAAAAAAACAACAGCTAATTATTATTATTTATTTGCTCCACCCCCCCCCCCAAAAAAAACCCCAACAACAACAACAAAACAAAACAAAACAAAGATCCCGGATTCGCCCCTGCAAATGTACGGTTTATTCATAGTTGCCGAGGGAAGATCTCCTCCTATAAAGACAGATATAAATTAGAATATTTTGACTTCTTTGTGACGACGATACGCAGGACGCTATGGGCCTACTATGCCTTACAGAAACAATTCATTTCATTATCGTTAATAAAATGGGCTTACATGTATGTGTATGTCAAATCAAGCACAATTTGTTCACTCTTTTTCAGTCGTGCCAAGTGCACTCGAAACTTAGTGTTGATATGGATTATGGAAGCTGATGAGAACGATCATGTGGAGTAGGCCGATAAGTCATGCAGATATTACTTCTTGACAACAATTTTCTTTTCACATCCATATACTGTAGCCTCCAACTCAGTGTAACAGGTGTAGTCAATGGGTACTCGGTAGAAACAATTTTTTTCTTCTTCAAATTTTATTATGGTTACTCGGCTAAAGCCGGGGTAATGATCTGACTACAGGATCCTCAGGGATAACAATATAAATACCGATTGCATTTCTTATAAATACCATAGAAATGTATAATGTGTTTTGTAAGGGTTATTCGTGATTTACCCTGACCGACTTTATCCATCCTCACCCCCGCGCCGCTGCTTATGTTCATTGCCCGTGACTCAAGCTAGGTGAGAAAGTGTATTTACCATAAAGATGGCTTAGTGGAATCAGAAAAAAATCAGAGAAACAAAGTAGAAAGAGTAAAAAAAATCGGACAAAAGTTCAACATTTGAAAGTCAGCATCACTATCACTATCATGTGACGCATCAGTAATATAGGGAATCTTCCCATTACAACCAATGTTCATATCTATGTGATGTAGAGCGAGAACTATTTTTTTTTTTTTTTTTTTTTTTTTTTTTGCAAAGGAAGTGACCAAAAATATGCACAGAACATACATATCTTTACGGTAGGTAACGTTGAAAAAAAATATCTGGGAGCACCGTGGTATGTTGATGAAGGTCAATTCTGACGTAATAATAATTGCAGGGCCTGCAAGAAGAGCAGTATTAATTCTGATGTGACCACCCTGGGTAACCAAGACCCAATAATAGTTATTATTATATGATTTATTAAACAGGTGCATAGGAACACAAATGGGAAAACTGTCTTTTGCTGTAATTGTGTTTTTTTGCCGAGGAATGATGCAGAACCTCTTATTTATATTTCTTGTATTCATGGTGGATAAAGAGAACTGAAATGGGCCTATATTATTCCTGAGAAAAACACTGTTTCCCCCCCCCCCCCCATTTATCGGGCAAGGAAAACGATGTTCATTACCTTTTCTAGATGGAACATACATATTTTTCTCATCTTATATCACCATTATACGGGTAACTTAAAATGGGGCTGAACATGCTGAATAGGAACAATGAATGGAAAACCGTTTTTTTTTTTTAACATCGTTTTCCTTGCCCGATAAATGGGGCGTCGGTTATTATGAAATTGTAAAACATATATTTTCCAGTTGATTATTGATCTCGAATTTGAAAGGTTCTTAGGTTTTCATATTATAAAAAAAAATCTCCAGTTCCCCCATTTTTTTTTCTGAATGTTTTGTTTATTTAGGCTATCCCAGGAAAAGGGTTTGATTCCTCATTAATTTTACGTTACTTTCAAACATTTTTTTTTCACTTGCAAAACATTACTGCCAAGAACATCTCATTTCTTTGAAAGGTTAGGAACAAACATGTATGGATTATAATAGTCTGACCATAGCCTGATCTAATTATGTCAATTATCTATAAAAATTCTCTAAATTATTGTCATTTTGCATGCAGGAAGATGGATCTGTTATCTCAGTCAAAGAGCTTGATGTAGATCACCAATTCCTGAGTCATCTACAGAGGTTTAATGTCACCATCAGGGACCTATTTCCGAGCTTGAAAAAACTTGGCATTACCACTCTTCAAACTGTTTCACCGGGAGTCGTTAAGCAGTTGGCACACCCAAGCATTCATGTGTTGTCCATTCGACCAAGCTACCTTCAGAGCTCAAAGGACCTGAAGGAAGATGAAAACTACCCAGTTCCTCTCATTGGTGATCCTCCTCTCCTAGGGCAGCTTTTCTCAAGTTCATTCCCACAACTCACCAGTTTGACCTTCAGAGAGCTAGTAATTGGCAACATTCGCTGTAAAGCTATTCTGCTTTCATTAAGGAACCACCCGCATATGAAATCAATAAGGTATGGTAATCAGGGGCGTCGACTAATTTGCAGAAAATGTTGAAATATTTAAAACAGACAAAAACAAATGACTAAATAGATCAATGTATCAAAAAATAAATAAAAGATAGAAGAATTAATAGAATGTTTGGATATTTGCTAATAGTTATCCGAAATTTGCCACGAGTAATTTCAAAAAGGAGGGGGTTGTCATAATTATGGATCCATTAGCGACGGTATCTGAGATTAATTTCTTTCCACCATAATACAACATGTACAAGGATCGAAATAGTAAAGTCAAAGGTTACATGTCGTTTTTCAGAAGGTTCATTATTCCGAAGGTTCGTTTATCACTGTTTATCCGATGTTTCGTTAATTTCCGAAAATGAAATAGGCTTCATATTTCCGAAGGTTAATAATTCTGAAAATGCAATAGAACCCTGTTTCATTTTCAGATTTATGAACCAGATTTTATTGTCAGAATTACGAAGCCTATTTCATCTTTGGAATTATGAACCTTTGGATAAACGAATCTTCGGAATAATGAACTTTAATGCAATTCAGAATTATGAATCCTATTTTATTTTAGGTATCATGAACCCATCGGTTTAGGAAATTTGTGCTTCGGAAATGTGAACTTTCTGAATAGACCGGTTCTGTAATGTATTCAAATTTATGCACATTTATTCACTGAACACCTAGTGATGAGCTCTTCCATTAACCTGCTTTTTATAAATGAGCCTCAATGCTTGAAATCCAATTTGCATACATTACTTGTTGCTATGTCCGGCAAGCCTCGGGCAAGCTTTCAGGTTGTCATGAATAACCTTTGTTTGAAAGGTATGTATAAATTTTGAATACATTACCGAACCGGTCTATTACGAACTTAGGGAAAAGCAGACTTCGGAAAAAAAACGACTACAGCCCCCCCCCCTCCCCCACCCCCGTAAACAAAGCAACTAAAACAGATATAAACTGCAGGGGCGGATGCAGGATTTTGTATAAGGGGGGGGGGGGGCACACAAATGCAGGTTTTGTCAATCTTGCGTGAAGGGAGACCCGTATTTTTTTGGTCTCGCCAGCTCGCGAAAAGTCGCTCAGTGGGGGGGGGGGGGGGGGGGGGTATGCGGGTTTACTTCTCCTCCATAAATCCTGACAAGCTAAGAAAAAAAGAAGAAGAAGGTTTTGGGTTCCAAAAGAGGGGGGGGGGCACGGGCCGGATGTGCCCCCACATAAATCCGCCACTGTAAACTGTATAAAAAAGATTCATCTTGATGATTAAACCATTGCCATAGAAGTGTTCATCGATCCGGGCCTATAGCTTTCCTAGAACAGAGGGGATAGTTGATGAACAGAATTACCAAGAGGAAAAAGGAGAAAAGGTCTTAATTACTGATTAAGGTTACAATGTTAAAAAATAGCGTTCCCATATTTTGCACTTTTGCAATATGGCTAAAGAATCTTCTTCAATCAAAAAATGAAAAAAAAAAAAAGCAAAACAAAACAAAACAAAACAGAATCGAGATGCTCCCTGATCGTACTGACGCCCCTTGCACTGACCCAAACAAAGTCAACCCTTAAAATATTACTTCTTGCAGTAACGATGATTTATATTATTTCGTCTTGTGTTGTTGATGTTTTTTTCGTGAGTATAGTCTTATCGAACATTTTCTAAACTGCTTGACACCTGAACGGAAAATATTAGGTAACCTTACTAGCTAGTACTATATGACTTGTTTAGAGGGAAGCATGATATCATATTCTAAAATATATCAAAGCTTATTCGTTTTCCCCATTAAACATTGGATTATTCAAATAATTGATTATGTGTAAACTGTAGCATTTTTTATGAAAACTTATTTTTTGGTATAGTATCGTCAAGTGTTTTACGGATGACGAACTGGACCCAATCTCTGAACAAATAACTACGGAGAACAGGATGGAAATAACACTTCAACATGACACGGTAAACATATTCGTCATGAACAAGCTTGGTCGTAAAGAAGGTTATAGTTTATAGTGGAAACATAGGCATAACACGGATAGGTTGGCAAATAAATACTGACAATGACAGAAGGTATTAGTAAAGATAGCAGAGGGTACATTATGTGTTGTTTGCAGTTTTAGATGATATCCTATAAGAAAATGAGTTGAACTCATTATCACACTAAAGGCAATGCAAAAGAATGATTTTAAGAATCCATTAATACGGGTTCAGCGTTGTTTGAAAGGTGTTTGTATAATCCCAGGAATTTCCCCCTTGCTCGCACTGGTTGAACATGCATGCCCATATTGATAGTTTGATTATGAATAACTCTGTTTCCTCAATGCGGTTTAAAAAGAAATTGGTTTTCATTCCGGTTTTAGTCGATGTAAGGGTATTTTCATATAGGCACTCATTAGTCTGCAAATCTTTATATAATAAAAAAACACGATTACAAAAGACATTCGAGGAATAAACTCAAGAGCAATTTTAATACTCTATTGTACATTCTATAGAAATCATGTTCGGTTTACGCCAAATACGTCATTTTAATGTTCGGAAATTTCAATAGGAAGATGGACAGGGCTATTGAAATTGGTTTTATGTTGATTTTTCGAAAGTCTTTGCGATCGTGTTAAAAGTAATTTATCCTAAATAGGCCTATCACTTAAGATATGACACTTTCAAACTACTTATAGACCATCAAAAGTCATTCACAAAAAAGGGGTTGTCACCGTAACCGTAGCCTTCGCATTTAGACCCCATGTCCCCGAAAAAAAAAAAAAAAAAAACCCTCACACTTCGGGTCTATTTCATCACTTTTAGAACATGGACCAAACTTTGGCGAAAGGCAGTGGTGTGAGTGCCCATAATATCCGTTAGGAAGGGGTTTCCAGACTCCCTTACAAATTCTGGTCAGTATTGACTTGTAATAAAGACCATGGACCACGCTTTATTAGAAGAAAGAAACTCTGAAAATAAAACTTTGATTGCCATGTGCCTGTTCAATTGGATGATTATGACATGTAAGATATGCTTTTTATGGGTATCTTATTGAACTTTACATATTATAGTTACTATCTTCATGTATACTTAATTATGCACAGTTAATAACTGATAAACATTTTAAACTGTTTGGAGGGCCTGCGGTCCTTAGATATATGCTCATGTTATTATCATTACTATCAATCATCATCATCATTATTATTATTATTATTATTATTATTATTATTATTATAACTATTATTATTATTATTATCATTATTATTATTATTATTATTATTATTATTATTATTATTATTATTATTATTATTATAATTATTATTATTATTATTATAAATAGGTGAATTTCCTTTGTTGCCGATACATTCTATGCTAACACTATGCTATGTCACGTACTCTGGGATGCATTTCAATTAACATTTAACTCCGTTTATTTTTTACAGAAACAGCACTCTCTTTCGTGCAGTTTTGGTTTTGGCGGCGTTCAGGATTTTTCCCCATTAACGCTGGATTTGGTAGACGCGCTTTGCCATCGAACATGTGTCCGTCAGTTAATGGTGTTTGAAAAAGGAATGAAGACTACAAGTGAAGAATGGTTTCCAGACCTTAATGGTAGAGAGGTGGATTCAAAGGTTAGTGAAACATCTTTCTAACATGTTCACCGTTTTACTCTTTCTATCTCTCTATCTCTACTTTCTCTCTCTCTCTCTCTCACACACACACACACACACACTCTCTCTCTCTCTCCCTTTCTTTCTTTGTTTCCTTCCCCGTTACCCTCAATTTCCCCCTTTTTTTCTCTCTCTACCTCCTGCTCTCTCTCTGTCTCTAACTCTCCCCTGTCTTTATTTCCTTCCCCGTTCCCATCAATTCCCCTTTTCTCCCTCTTCCCCATGTTCTCCTTAGCTATCCTTAACTCTAAAAACGAAAGTGTTGAATCACCCTTTAAAAAGGCCGAGGAGTGTCCGCTTTTTCAAAATGGCAGATTTACTAGTCTTTTAACATGCTGGATTAAGCATTTATAATGTTGCATCCAGCATGTTAAAAGTGTTAATCTTCCATTAAAATGGTGATTTAACACTTTCGTTCTTAGGAATCTATACTTATTTCGTTTGTGAACAAGGAGGTGGAAGAGAGGCACAATAGAATAGTTGAGAGATACCACACACATAATGTTGGTGGAGCATTAAATTTTCCACCTCCCTGGTTTGAAGTACAAAATATATTTTGTAAGTGGAGGTGATATACATGTATATATAACCCCTCACTAGGGAGGAGGGCCTTCAACAGAAACCACCTTTATGCGTGTTATCCTAGACTTTTTTTTTTTTAACCAGTTTCCATGATCACTTATTTTTATTCTTTCAACATGACATATGTATTCGTTTTATGTCCATTAAATGGAAAAAAAAGGGAAAAGATTAGTCATCCCGAAAATAATGTAATAGTCTAATGGCTATGACATCCTAAATCCAGGAGCGGACTGGAATGTAAATGCGGTTGGTGAATTTCGATGCGACCTGCCATCAACCTGTAAGATAATTGCTTCTCAAATTATCCCGTATTTTCATCATAATCAATATATAGATTAGTATCGTTACCGCGCAAGACCGACGTCCCAGGATACCATAGGTCTGCGGACGCAATTTTGCTTGGCAGCTGACATCTCTTCCTAAAAAAAATAAATAAATAAATAAAAATAAAATAAATCAACTTACCAGAATCTTTAAACTTTGAGAGCGAGTGAAGCGAGTGAGTAAAAACTTTGACTCCCTAATTTATAGTAACAATGTAATTTCGTCATTTAAAATATACTAGATAAATTAACCTCTTCGCTGTCAAAATAATTTCAAATTCTTGGTGGCCTCCATAGTCCATTTTGACAATCCTGTGTAGCCAATGGTGAACCTAGAAAAGTTCTTTCCGTTGAATTTTCGTAGTGTGGATTTGTGACCCCATGTTGTCTAACAACTTTTGGCAGTTTGCATAGTTTTGGCATAAATCTAATGACCACATCTATAGGCATACCAAACAGCGCAAGACAACTTACGCACTGAAAATGTGCACGTAATACTAATTGAATATTCACGCTGTTACTCAACGCGAACAGTGTCATTAATCTTGTGCAGTGCTCACTGTCATACAGTATAACCTCCTTTCGTTATATCACAGGTTGCATTGCACAACAGTGGCGGATCTACGGGGGGGGGGGGGGGGTTTAGGGGGTTTAACCCCCCCCCCCCCTTGGGCTGCCAAGTAAACATTTAATGTGCATAGGAAAAAAAAAAAAGAGAAAAAATAGAGCATGCAAGTATGCTTAAAATCGCAAGCTGGTAACCCTAAAAATGAAAAATCTCCCTATTGTGGGAGGGGGGTATCCCCCTCCCACACCCTCCCTGATACACTGATATTATCGGTAAAGTTTAATAGCGGGTAAATGTGCTTTTCCGAAGATTATCATTATTATTATTTTTTAAAATATATATTCTTATATTACTTTTGGATCAACCAGCCCTCAAACCACAAATCACAGGTCCTTAAGCCAAAAATATTGAGCAGCCCTTGGGGAAAATCCCAAAACTCCCCTTGGCCAATCCGTCCCAGCCTACAGCATCTTGTACAGTCAGAGGGGGACTTAAAATCACATTTTGGTTCAAATCGGAAATATTCAGTCCGTATAGTTAGATTTATTTAATTTACAGGTTTGTCCATTCCCAAACAAACATGACACTTGAGGGTTTGAAATCTATGAGTAATTTTTTCCCCAAGGATAAGATAGGATGCATGCCTATGAGCATGACACATTACAATTGTTATAAATAACGAAATATATTCATAGGGTACGCATTTCGTGGAGGAGGGGGGGGGGGGGGGGGCTACAACCTTCCCTTCAAGCACGCTAATGAAGTTCATATCGCACGAAACCATGGCAATTCCTAGAATTTATACGCACGTCTACATCATAAGATGAAGTTAGTAGTATTTATAGTGATGAGAGAGATTTTTTGTAACATAATACATAATGATAATTTTGTTCCACTATTTAAAAAAAAAAATTAAAATCCACTAATACATGTGTGTGTTGGGGGGGGGGGGGGAATGGTGTGCTACTTCCATAATTAACATATGAAGCGTTGATTGTAATCATTTATTTATTTTCAAAGAAAATTGTTCTGATATACAAATTTAAGATATTATGTAATAGTAAAATTTGTTAGAGGGAAAGAATTTTTTAAATTCTGCTAATATGTGTCCTTTTTTGTTGAATTACTATAATATAGCAATGTGAACAATTTCGTGTTTTCTTTTTTATTTCCTGCAGGTTGAGAGGGGTGGGTTAGAGCGTCATTTTTTATTTCCAATCAAAGTCAAATTCATCAGTGGCGCATCTGAACCCTGGCGTCAGGAGGGGTAACGCATCAGAGTCATGGGAGGGGGGGGGGGGTGTAGGGCGATGTACCATCCATTGTGCAATCTCTTAATCTGTAAAGGTTATGACTGTGATTTCTATATATATATTTTTTTAATATTGAAGTGTCAGTAGTTACAGAGGTAAAGTTATTGGTAAGTGAGCGAAGCAAGCGAGCAAAAGTTTGGGCAACATTTCCTTTTGAATTACAGTTTTAGCAGGTGCACCATTAAATATTACAAGCATCATCTAATGATTTGAAATCATGAGCATAATCATTTCAGATTGACTTCTTATCATAAGAAAGGCATTCAGTTTTGTCGATTATGCTGTATATGATTTGTTTCCCCATCCCTTTATTTTTACGTAAGGCTAAAATAAAATCTGCGTAACTTGCGTTTTCAGAGGTCGCATTGCGGCCGAACAAAAATTTTAAAAAGTGTTCTTAGTTCATGAGGTTTTAACAGCAGTTTAATGATTATTTACCGAACATTAATTTTCAAACTTAACTAAAAAGTCATATATTGGTTGTTGTTTGTTTTTTTCTTGGTAAGAAATTTGTCAAAGTGTGGGGGAGGGGGGGGGGGGGGGGAATTGGGCAGTAAACACGCTAGTGAAGTTCATATCGCACGAAACCATGGCAATCCTTTTTAATTGATTGTCACGTCTACATCATAAGATGAAGTTAGGAGTAACATAACATAACAAAATAAAACAAACCCCCAACCAAAAAATTGAAAAAAGACAAGACAAATCACTTTTAGTGTGCCTTTTCACTCAAAAATTATCTGACAACCAAGGTTTTTCAATGTTGGAGGTGCTTTTTTGAGTCCAGTGCCCAACCCCCTACCTGCTTTCACCCCATCACCATCAACATTATTCCTGTTGGATAAAATTGATCGCTGGATGCTAAACGCGATGGCTCAGTGGTAGAGCAGTGGTCTCGTAACTCGGAGTACCCGGGTTCGAAACCAAGTGGATGCGCTAGTGCCCTTTGGCAAGGCATTAATCTTCATTACCAAGTCCCTCGGCGAGGATCTAAAGTCTTTGCACAGTGGGCCAAAGTCAAACCAAAGTGCGTCAAAATTAAGTAGGAATTTGTTGATTGTGATTTTTCCAACTTTTTTCATGTCCTGTTGGAAGATGACACCCTAAGGAATGCTTATTAGCAATATTTGTATTTTTAGATATATTTAAAGTGTCTTAAATTTTCTTAAAACTTAAAAATTGTTCCCTTTTACGACATTATGTCTGAAAGTCACTACTTTCTTAAATGCATGATTTTCACATTTTGGAAAAAGGTATTAATCTGTTATTACTCATGGTTATTCCTAATAACTCATTTAACAATATCAATGAGTGTTAATCCGAAAGCTAATTGATATTTATTATTTATTTTGTGGTAAGCCTGATAAAAGGGGTAAAAAAAAGAAGATTTTTTCATTGATACAAGGATAATGTTAACATTGCTGCCGATTTCCTTTTAAAATATTATAGAACCAAAGTTCCCAAGGTCTAAGTTTACCTTGATACCCAATTTGGCTGCCTCTTTCTGCCACGTTTTAAGTTAAAGCCAATTTTCTAACCCCATGTTTACAATATTTAAGCCTAAATTTGAGCCACCGCGGCGGTGAAGACGCGCAGCGTCCCCGTAGCTCAGTCTGGCGACGACTTTTCAACAGCGCCCTCTACCAGCCAAATACGCGTGATGCCTTCGTTTGAATTGCAAGTTTTTGTGTTTATTCGTCTGCGGGCACCATTATAAGCCTTAGAGAGAGAGAGAGAGAGAGGGAGGGGGGGGGGGGGGTAGAGAGAGGAAGAGAGAGAGAGAGAGGAGAAAGAGGGAGAGAGGGTGCAGAGGCTAGCAGAGGGGATAGAAGAGGGAGAAAGGACAAGAGAGGGAGATCGAGGTTGACAGATAAGGGCTGGGAAGAGAAAGGAGAGGAGGAGGAGGAGAAGGGAAGACAGGGAGGAAAGGAGAGACAGGGGATGATTGAGAGCGAAAGACAGAGAGAAACAGAAATAGAAACAGACAGACAAGCAGAGAGACGGGGAGGGAAGAGGAAGATAGGACAAGGGAGTGGGAGGGAATGGGAGAGGGAGAACAAGAGAGAGATAGCAGAGAGGGGAAGGATCAAATCAGTGAAAGGACAGAAAGAGAAAGGAGAGGAAGAGGGAGAGAAGGGAGGAGAATAACAGGGAGGATATGAGAGGTTGGAATGGAGATATGGATATAGAGAGAGAAACATACAGACAGACAGACAGACAGACAGACAAGCAGAGAAACAGAGAGAGATGAAAAGGGAGATTGGACAAGAGAGTGAGTGCATTCAGACTCGAACTCGGAAAACCAAGGACTTGGACTCGGACTGTCAGACTCTGACTCGGAACTCCAGGACTCGGACTCGGATGATGAAGATTTGACTACAACACTGTGCACAACAGTAATCATGACCCGGTCCTTGAACCTATTCTGGTTTAAGGCAGGTTTGCCAAACAAAACAAAAGAAAAACAAAACGAAAGAAAAACAAAACAAAACAAAAATAAAATAAGAGAGAGACAAGACAAATCATTTTATTGTGATTTTTACTCAAAAATTATCTGACAACCAAGGGTTTCCCATTTTTGGTGCATTTTGGGGGTTTCGTGCCCAGCCCCCCCCCCCCCCCCCCCCCCTCCCTAGCTGCATTCAGCACTTTTTTAAATTCCGCTAATACATGTTTTTCCAACTACAATTATTGGCGGATGTCTTGTTTGGTAAGAAATAGTCTCGATTTCCAATATCCTTAGCTGTATATTGTGTTGATTGTGAATGAGAAGGTAAAATGTGCTGCCCCCATAATTACCGTATCAATCGTGAAATCTAGTATATTCAGGCGGGGGGGGGGGGGGGGGGTGGCATAAAAGTCCGAAAAATGTCTGACTATAAAAAAATAGAAATAATAATAATAAAGATAGTGGTACTAAATAAGCAAAATGCAAAAAAAATAAATAAAGGTTTCTTAGATTACTCAGCAGTCTTTTAGGGGTCCAAGGTTAGTATGAGGGCACAATAATTAAAGGGTGCATTCTCTTGACTTGGCTTTGCCTAGGGGATTAAAGGGGAAGATTCCCCCCCCCCCCCCCCCTCCTGCCAAACCTCTCGTTGAATCTGATAGTATTAATGTTACTGTTACAGGTATTATCATGGGGCACGATTATGTCAATGTACTTTGATGTATGGTGAAGATTGTGTAATAGTACGTATTTATAGCGGTTCTTTCTTCCCATCTTTAATCTCCGTTAAACGAAATCGGACAAGCAATAAGAAAGTTATGATTTTTTAGAAGTTGTAATCACTATACATATGGGTATTTCAAATTGGCCGTATCGGTACGGTCACTGAGATGTAGCGGCGGTCAACTTTCCCATTTGCTCCAACACACAAAATGACTAAAGTGTCACTTTCTCAAAATGTATAACTTAGTAGGATCTTTTTCTTTTTGGAGGACCTATAACAATATATTATCTACCGTATATTTTGAGTACTGTCCCGAGGGAAAAGGCGCTCAGGAGAAAACCGTAATTTAATGATATTTTGGTGTACGACAAATGGGAGAGTTGACCGTGAATACGTCAAAATCGATTCAACAAATTGCCAATTTGAGATTCACATAGATGTAGCGATCTCATTTTTCAAACATTCTTAACTTTCTTATTCTTTGTCCGATTTTTTTCAAACTTTCACCATCCTGTTTCTCTTATTTTTCTCCTTTCACACAAATCAGCTTTTTACAAAGGTTTGACTGCCCTTTATACTGATTTTAATTAAACGTAAGTTGCAGGGTTTTGAATCAAGTCTGCAAGTAATAAACAAATACCGAATTATTTACTTCTTCTTTTTTAATAGTAAAGTGAAGTTCATCAGTTGTACATCTGCATGGACCTTGGCGTCAGGAAGGGCAAAGCATCAGCGTCAGGGGGGAGGGGTTGCAAATGTTCATGAACGTGGAGGTGGGGTAGGGCAATGTTTTATCCTTTGTGTAATCTCTTCTTAATTTGTAAAGGTTATACTGTGATCTCTATATGGTATTTTGTTTAATATTGAAGTGTCAATAATTAGAGTGGTAAAGTTATTGGAAGGAAGCGAAGCAAGTGAGCAAAAGTTTGGACCACATTCCTCTTCGAATTACAGATTTTAGCAGGTGCACCATTCACATTAATGATGGTAGTAGCAAAGACTTTTAATAGTATCAAGAGAGATTACTCTCACCTACTTCCGTAGTACATTCGGCAGACGTAAATTGCTGTGTTAAAATAGACTCGGAAAAATACGTTCGCCATAACACGTGAAAAGATGTCTCATTTTTTCTTGATATTTCATATCTTACTCTATCTTTTTCAAGTCTGATTTTTGCATGAGAGAAAGGATGGATAGTTCAAAAAACATTTATTGAATCTTTATTATCAATAAATGCCACTATGAGTCCCCGGGATCATGCCTGCTTTTTGACAGAATCATCTGCCATAGGGTTAACACGTGAAAACATGGATTTTAAGAATGATTATAGTTCCTCTGGTATTTCCTTGAATTTCATGTAAATGTGGCTTACATGTAATTTGAGACTCTGAACAAGATTAATGATGGCTCAAAAAGTGGAAGGGGTCCCACATAAATCCCCGGGAATATGCATGCTTTTGGCCTTCCAGCTCCCATAGGCATGATAGGTTAACACGCAAAAACAGGGATTTTTGAATGATTATAATTCCCCCAGAATTAGATTACAATTTTGAAACATGTGACTTAAATAAAATTTAAAGCTCTGAAAATGTATGATTAAGTTTCAACTAGTCGAACAGACCCCGCATAAATCCCAGGGAATATGCATAGGTTTACACGCGAAAACAAGGAATTTTAGGATGATTATAATTCCCATGCATAGTTTTTATTTGAAAATATAAAAACTGTGATTTACATGTAATTTGAGGCTTTGAACAAGTTTACTGAAGGCTCTAAAAATTGAAAAGACCCCACATAAATCCCGGGGAATATGCATGCTTTTGACCACACCAGGGTTTACACGCGAAAACAAGGAATATTAGGATGATTCTAATTCCCATAGTTTTTATTTGGAAATATAAAAACTGTGATTTACATGAAATTTAAAGCTCTGAAAATGTATAATTAAGGCTCAATGAGTCCAGTAAACCCCCCATAAATCCCCGGGAATATGCATGCTTTTGGCCTTCCAGCTCCCATAGGTTAACACATGAAAAGAGGGATTTTGAAATGATTTTAATTCCCCTAGTATTTATTTGAAATTATGAAAAATGTAATTTACATGAAAATTAAAGCTCTGAAAGTGTATAATTAAGGCTCGATGAGTCATTTAAACCCCGCATAAATCCCCGGGAATATGCATGCTTTTGACCCCCAAAAATAATTTGTCATATAACACGTGAAACCGTTTGTTGTTATTGATGACATAATGTGGGCGTGTAGTATCGATCACGTGAGATCACGACATCCAATGAGATCGTGCGCTAGCAGACGATCATGTAGCAGACGTATGTCCGCCCGCCCAGGGGCCCAGCCTAGCCGGTATTAGAAGAAACTCTCACTAAATTCCAGTTCACTATTATATTTCTAATGCAGGGGCGGCGCTACAGGGGGGGGGCAGAGGGGACGACCGCCCCCCTATGATTTTTCAAGTAGTGAAAAAAGAAAAAAAAAAGAAAAAAGAAGAAAAGGAGGAAGAAAAAGGGAAGAAAAGGGAAGAAAGAAGAAAGAGGAGTATTAAAAAGAGAGGTCTTAAACATATAACTCTATATTACCCCTGTTATTTAATGGAGAAAAAATATGACGTCATCTTTAGGTCGTCCTGCCCCTCCTATCAAAATACCCTGGCACCGCCCCTGTTCTAATGTACCAGAGGCAAAATTCAATGTATTAAATTCATAAATTCATATAATCAATGTTCTATCACCGAATTACGCTTAGCCAAAATGACTGATGTGAGATCATGCAATCATGAAATAGCTGAGCTGAATAGCGACCGACAAGGTGTATAGCTCTAGCTAGGCTAGGTCTACCCCTCTGCGATCCCGATCAAGGTGGTGACGTTGCCGATAGAACTCTTTCAGTTTGCCAAAGGTGTTCTCCTCAAACTTCGCTCATCAAAGGTTTTTACTTGCTGATCGTCGTTTACTTTTGCCTCAGCCAACGAGACCGACAATGTAGTGGGAGGGGGCTTCTGAACCCTATTATGGACATGAGTTTGACAATGACAGTCCATGACAGGGACGAATGCAGGATGTAGTAAAAACAAAAAAAGGGGGGGGGGGGGGACACAAATGCAGGGCTGTCAACTTTTTGGAACTGCTAGAAGGGAGATTCGTATTTTTTTCTTCTCACCATTCCTCCAAAAGTTGCTCCATGGGGGGGGGGGGGGGGGGGGGAGGAGAATTTTTTCGCCAGTCCTCGAAAAGTTGCTCAGTTGGGAGGGGGGGGGGGAGAGGGGTGAAAAGAATTGTTTTTTTCTTCTCGCCGGCCCTCCAAAACAAAAAACAACAACAAAAAAAAAAGGCCCGGGGGACATTGATGTATGACTTTCTTTAAAAAAGGGCAGGGGGCATGGGAATTGGAATTGCGCCCCCCCCCCCCCCTAAATCCGCCACTCGTCCATGCCGGGACTGTCACGTCAGTCTTGTGGGGTGGGCTTTTTTACAAGTTTTCTCGGAGGGTTAATAGACCAACATTGTTAGCCTCGTAGGCTCCCAAACTAATGGTGCTCGATCCGGTTTTATTTACATTTTAGGCCAGAGTCCGTATATACCTGTAGTTTGTAGTTCAAAAGAATGTAATTCCTATTCCAGGGGCGGATCCAGGATTTTGTAGAGGAGGGGGCACAGAGCCGAAAACTACACAATTAAAGAGGCAATTTTTTTTATTGTGTACTTAAGGTATATGCCAGTTGGGTTCCAAAAAGGGGGCACGGTCGATTCGCCCCCCCCCCCGGATCAGCGCCTGCTATTCTGTCATGGATGTGAAGAATGGGATTGCATGGTGTTGGTGGTCGATCTCATTAAATTGAACCATTGAAGGGAAAAAAAAATATAAGAGATCATTATTTTGTCATCATTTCTATTGGAGTCATTTTTATAGATCGGTTGTAAGAGAGAATAAGAGAATAAGAGATTATTAGAAAATGAAAGCCTGTGAGAGGGGGAGGGAAGGGAGAAAGAGAGAGAGAGAGAAAAAAAAAACAAAGGGGGCTGGGGCAAAAGGAATGGGATATTCCTACAAAGACAGAATAGGATTGGTAATAAATAAATTATATCATCAGCTGCTATTGTTGGTTACTAGTTAATTCAATTCAAAATAGCCCTATACTGTTTTCTTCGCCTGTCGTCTCGAACTGCTAACAGCAGAATGTTACAAATAACTTACTGTAAGTTAGTTATATTGGTGGAGTATCCAGGAATGCAGGGGAGGGGGGGGGGCTCACACCTGACGAACAAAAAATCATCAGATGCTGTCTATTCTGAATTTTCAAACAAGCAAGGAAAAAAAAGTCACATTTTTCATGTTCCTTCTGTGCCGGGGAGGGGGGGGGGCACACAATTCCTTTCATTCGATGTGTAAGTATAAGATATGTCAGATTTGGTTTTGGCTGGCACGTAGGGCACGTGCATTCCTGGATACGCCACCAATAAAAAAAAGAGAACCTTGGATACGCCACTCTTAATTAATCTTTGTATTTAAGGAATTGCTCGCACGCAATCTCATTTTAATAAAGCCTTTTCTGTCTTGACTTTTAACATAAGGCCATAGATTTACATTATACGTCTATAATCCCTAAAATTTACATAAATCATGATATCAAATGAAATATTCTGATTTAGAAAAATAAAGATAGCATTTTATTTATTTCTTTTATTTTTTATTTTTTTACTTTTCTCGACATTCCCATCAGATATCGCAGTGTTTGCTCATATAGAGCTTAATATCAGGGAATGTGCTTGGACCATTCCCTCCCCCCCCCCCAATCACATAAATATTAATAGAAATTTCACAGCAGATAACTTTAACAAAAATACAAACATCTCTCCTAGCTCCCCCTCCGAACTCTCTCCCTCTCCTCCATGGTGCAGTTAGAGTATGTTGATTCCTATCTGTTTTGGGACATAAGTTTGTATTTGAAGGGACAATATGAAGATTATGCCCTTTATATCTTTACCAAAAGCGATGTACAGAAAAAGAAGAAAAAATAAAGGAAATAAAAAATACAAACATCTTGAAAAGACTATAATCCCTCTCGGCCGATCGACATGTAGTACATTTTATATACCCTTTATACGCGTGCTGTATTTTGGGACTGAGCACTCTTCGTATTTAAACTCTTTGGTAGTAGTGGGTTCTATAATAGCGCACATGTCTTTCAGACTTGATAATTAATAATGGTAATAGTGGGTTCTTGTATAGCGCACATGTTTGTCAGATTTGACACTCCTGGCGCTCCACAATTATTGGCCCGGCTTTAGCATGGCTGCTCTTACGGCGCTCTGGCATTTTCAAGGAATTAATTCCTGCCTGGGTCGAGTGTGATAAATGTAGAATGATGTCTTACCAAAAGACACTGGTGATGCGGTAGGGATTCTAACCCCGCACCTTGTGGTTCACAGTCCATTAGACCACAACACTTATCCATTAGATCACAACACCTTTACAATTAAAAGCATCATCTATTGAATTGTATGCTTTAGTATAATTATTTTAAATTTGCCTTATCGGTAATGTAGCTGTGATGTAGAGGCGGACAAACTAACTCTCCCATTTGAGCCTACACACAAAATGACTAAAATGTCATTTTCCCCCTCAAAATATCTGCTCAGCAGAATCCTTTTCTTATATGAGGACCTATAACAATATACTATATAGGATATATTTTGAGTACTGCCGCGAGGGAAAAGGAGCTGAGGAGAAAACCGCAAATTAATTATATTTTAGTGTACGACAAACGGGAGAGTTGACCGCCAGTACATAAGGCAGATTAGGGCAATTTCCCACCTCACGAGGAGCACCTTTTCCATCACATGAAGGGCACTTATCGCTAAAAATCGGGGGAGGGGGGAGGGGAGGGGTGACGTTTCATGCCCTAAATATCAACCTTCTGGTTTGTAAATTCTGAAAATAAAATGTATGTATGTTACAAAAACACAATCCCTTTATTGTGGTAAAATGTTATTTTGTCATTCGGACGCATCACTGTGCAAATATTATTAGGGTATCTCGTGGCCCGAATAATATAATGAGGTTAATTATTGATGTATATAGCAAACCGAAATCGAAGGAATGTTAGAAAATGCAATTTTTGACTGTGTTATGCGATTTTTGCACACGATTTACTTTAATTTCCATATACCTCCTATGGTTGCTCAACATCAAAATAGAATTTTTAATTGATTAGGGGGAGCGAGGATATTTAACAGGTTATTGACTCTGATATTATCGGGAAAGGTTAATGGCGGGTAAATGTGCTTTGTCGAAGATCCTTTTATTCATGTTTATGTTCCTATATTACTTTTGGATAAACCGGCCCTCAGACCACAAATCGAGAGGCCCTTAAGCCAAAAGTATTGTGCAGCCCGTGGGGCAAATCTCCAAACTCCCCATGGCCTATCCATTCCTGCCTACAGCATCTTGTACAGTCAGAGAGGGAAAGAGAAAATAACATTTTGGTTCACTCCGAAAGATTCAATCCGTATAGTTAGATTGATTTAATAACAGGTTTGTCTATTTCCAAACATACATGACATGCATGGTCGGAAATCTGCGAGTAATCAATGCAGCAATCAACATCGTCAATGATTTTTTTTCCCCTAGGATAGAATTGAAGTCCATAATCTCCTCTGGATGCATGCCCTTGAGCATGAAACCTTCTTTAGCACTTCGGGGGGGGGGGGGGGGGGCAGGGGAATGTTAATAAACATTACAATTGCTGTAAATATCGAAATATATTAGGCTATTTATATCGTGGAATTGATAACATCAAACTGGACTGGATCAACGAAGGAGGATAATCGTGCATTATGATCCACTTTTTAAATTTTCCTAACTAGGACCGGCATTTTACGTTGAAAAAGTGGCTTTACTATAATCATAGTTAGATTCATTAGCCCTTTCCATTTCTATGTTGTTGTTTTTATTTTGTGTCTTTACATGGTTTAGGTCTTTTGTGTATTTGAATTACGGTTTGTAGCAGGTTCACCATTCATATTGCTAGCACCATCTGTGGATTTATATGCTTGAGCATATTCATTTCAGATTGATTTCACTAATTATCTTAAGAAAGGTGTTCAGTTTTGTCAATTGTGTTTTAAGTATTATACAACGATTGGTTTCCCCCATCCTTTCATTTTAAGTTAGGCTTCATAATCTCTATCTAACATCATTGCTTTCCGAGGTCGCATTGTGGCCGGACACAAATTTTTGAGAAAATATCCTTAATTCCCGAGGTTTAACAGCAGTTTGATTTTACCTTACAATCATTTCCTAATTTAACCGAAAAAGTAATGCCTTTTTTTCTTGGTATTAAATTAAGATGAGGTGGGGGGGGGGGGGGGGGATTTATACATACCTATATACATCATACGATGAAATCGACAGTATTTATGATGTAATGATGATTTGGATTAAGTTTTAAAAATCACATAATAGTCATTTTGTTCGAGCATTCACCACAAGACCAACATCATTCTCCTTTGATAGAATTGATCGCTGGACGCGTAAGGACTAACATAATCCTTCGTAGCACTTGAGCGGGGATATAAGAGTTTGTTTGTGGGAGGGATGAATTTGCCACCGCCCCCTTTTTTTTAGACCATAGTTTTAGGTCGATTTTGATGTTGATAAACATTGTTTTAAAAATAACGTTTATTACCTTTACATTTATAATGTAAGTGTATTAATATTTTTCTCAAGGGCGCCACACCCTACTAGCAGTATTGCTATCTAGTGGTGTCCGATTACCAAAGATTTGTTTTTCAAATGTATACTATATTGTGATCAATTTTTGGTTCTTTCATTCATTCATTCATTTATTCACTCATTCATGATAATGCGATTTTACTTATAATTAATGCCTGTCTTATTCATGTAGCTTTATACCTTTTTGAAGACTTGGGAGAGTAATGTGGCTCGCCTTTATTGTTTATTATACATACGTCTACATCATAAAGATGATGATAATAATGGTCATATTGATTAAGTGAAGATAATCAATAGTAGTTAATTGTCTTTTTTTTTCGAGCGAGAGAACTTTTTAAAATTCCGCTAATGTATGTTTTTCCAACTACAATTATTGGTGGATGTCTTGTTTTGTAAGAAATAGTCTTGATTTCCAATATATTCCTGAGCTGTATATTGTATTGATTGTGAAATTAGGAGGTATAATGCGCTGCCTCCATAATTACCGTATCAATCGTGAAATCTAGAATATTCAGGCCGGGGGGGGGGGGGGGGGGGGGGACACAAAATCCGAAAAATTTCTGAATATGGAAGATTAGAAATAATAATATGATAAAGATGTGGTACTAAATAAGCAAATTGCAACAAAATAAGATAAAGGCTTTTAAGATTACTCAGCAGTCGTTTGGGGGTCTAAAGTTAGTATGGGGCATAATAATATTAAATGGTGCATTCTGTTGGCTTTGCTGAGGGGGGGGGGGGATAAATTTGGGATACAGGGGCGGATCTAGCTTTTTTCCAAGGGTGTGGTTGAGGGGCTGAGCTGGGTATTGCGAGGGAGCGTAGTGACCGAGCCCGAGCGAGCGAAGCGAGCGAGGGGGGAGGGTGTGGGAGGGGGGATACCCCCCCCCCCCCCCCACCACAGTAGGGAGATTTTTCATTTTTAGGGTTGCCAGCTTGCGATTTTAAGCATACTTGCATGCTCTATTTTTTCTCTTTTTTTTTTTGTTTTCCTATGCACATTAAATGTTTACTTGGCAGCCCAAGGGGGGGGTTTAAACCCTCTAAAAACCCCCCCCCCCCCCCCCGTAGATCCGCCACTGGGATATTCCCCCCTCCTCCTCCGACAACAGACCGAACAACAATCAAAAAATAGATTGCCATATCTTGCCAATTATCGATCGGTTTGGAGTGGTATGATAGTCCTGCAGATTCGCTTATGTTCCTTTCATGATGAGTTCTACAAAGAGATTGTTGATCGTGCTTTTTCCTCTAAGGTAACAACAGCAAACTTACATGGATACTTTTCAATTGATTTAATTATACGTTAGTTGCCGGGGTTTTTAATCAAGTCTGCCAGTAAGATACAAATACTGAACTGACGGAATCAGTATTATCCGGTATTGTGAACAATTTCTGCTTTCCTGATAACTATTTTATTTTAATTTAACCCCCCCCCCCTTTTTTTCTTGCAGCTTGGGAAGGGGTTGGGTCGAGCTTTATTTTTATTGTCAATCAAAGTCAAATTCATCAGTGGCGCATCAGTACCTTGGCGTCAGGAGGGGTAAAACATGAGAGTCAAGGGGGGGGGGGGGGGAGTGGGGGTTAGGGCGATGTACTATCCTTTGGGCAATCTCTTCTTAATTTGTAAAGCTTACAATTTATATTTCTGTATAATATATTTGTAATATTGAAGTGTCAGTAGTTACAGCAGTAAAGTTACTGGTAAGTGAGCGAAGCAAGCGAGCAAAAGTTTGGGCCTCATTCCCCTTTGAATGATCATAGTTTTTAGCAGGTGCACCATTAAATATTACAAGCATCATCTGTTGTTTTGTAATCATGAGCATAATCATTTCAGGGGCCCGTTGCACAAAACTTGCGTTTGAACGCAACTCAGGAAAATCAAACGCAACTTTATTTTCAGCCAATCAGAAGAGCGCATTAAGGACTTGCGTTTGATTTTTAGGAGATGTGATCGCGACTTACTTGTCAACGCCAAAGCACCGAACATCAAGACAAACAACAACAACAACAGCAACAACGACAACAATCACGTCACCAACAGCAACAATAATCACGCCAACAACAGCAACAATAATCACGCCAACAACATACAAATCCCGCTAACAGACACAGACAACCCTACGCCACAGCTAGGATTCTACAAAATTCTACAAATGCAACGCCAAAAAATGCTCACTTCATCAACATATTCAAGATACAACCACGTTCACAAGCACCTCCACAGGACAGAAGTTCAAAATACGCGATCACATCAATTGTAAATCATCGTGGGTAATATACCTCCTTACATGTACTAAATGCAATATGCAGTACGTCGGAAAGACAGAGACTACGCTAAACACACGCCTAAATAACACCAGATCAGAAGTTACCAACTACAACAAAAACAAGCCGAACATCAAGATTTTACCATACACTACACATTTCAACCTACCGGGACACTCAGTTCACAACATCAACATCACTGGCATTGAAATAGTAAAAACAAAACAATACGACACTATCATGAAAAGAGAATCTCATTGGATCTCCAAACTACAAACCCTAAGACCACATGGTATAAACGCAGACCAATGACCCTCCGTCTTCACGCCTAACACTGACCCCCAGACGCTTTAATTCACCTCACTTCACTAACAAACACATACTATTCACTAGCTACACACAGTCTTAATACTTGTACCCAAATCGGGAAGGTAATTTACCACTTCTTACATATTCTTGTATATTGATAATTACAATACGATTAATTTCTGCCATGTCTACTTTATTTATATGTTTCTGTCGCCTAAATGCTTATCGTTTCATAACTTATGTTCTATTTTGGTGATGTATTTAATATTCTCATTTTGTATGTGTACTGTACTGTCGTTACTATATACATTATTACTTATTATTGATTCCAGATCCTGATGAAGGGCAGTATATTATATATATATATATATATATTATATATATATATATATATATATTTGCATTGATACAAGGAAAATGTTAACATTGCTCCCGATTTCCGTTTTATAAATTGTAGAACCAAAGTTCCCAAGGTCTAAGCTTTACCTTGATACCAAATTTTTGTCACTTTTTAAGTTAAAGCCAATTTTCTAACCCCATGTTTAAATTTGAGCCACCGCGAAGACGCGCAGTGTCCCTGTAGCTCAGTCTGGCGACGACTTTTCAACAGCGCCCTCTACTAGCAAAATACACGTGATGCCTTCGTTTGAATTGCAAGTTTTTGTGTTTATCCGTCTGCGGGCACCATAAGCCTTAGAGAGAGAGAGAGAGAGAGAGAGAGAGAGAGAGAAGGAGAGAGAGAGAGGGTGGGGGGGGGAGTAATAGAGAGCGGGGGGGGGGTAATAGAGAGAGGAGAAAGACAGAGAAAGGATGCAGAGGCTGGGAGAGGGGGATAGAAGAGGGAGAAAGGACAAGAGAGAAGGGCTGGGGAGAGAAAGGAGAGGAGGAGAGAGAAGAGAAGAGAAGAGAAGAGAAAGCAAGGTTAGGCAGGGAGGAAATGAGAGACGGGATGATTGAGAGCGAAAGACAGGCAGAGAGACGGGGAAAGAAGACGGAGATAGGACAAGGGAGTAGGAGGAATGGGATCGAGGGAACAAGAGAGAGAGGGGGAGAGAGAGCAGAGAGGGGAAGGATCAAATCAGTGAAAGGACAGAGAGAGAAAGGAGAGGAAGAGGGAGAGAAGGGAGGAGAATGACAGGGAGGATATGTGAGGTTGGAATGGATATACACATAATAGAGAGAGGGACAAGCAGAGACACGGAGAGAGATGAAAAGCGAGATTGGACAAGAGAGTGGGTGCATTAGGGAGAGAGGGAGGGAGTGAGAAAGAGAGAGAGAGAGCTGTGGGGAGGACCGAGTGATGGATAAAGTGAGGGGATGAAGAATGTCAAATGGAGAGAGGGTATTGAGATGAAAACGGGAGAAATAGAGTGAGCGAGAGACGGGGAGACACAGGGAAGAAATGAGACGTGGGATGGAGGGAGAGATAAACAGACAGATAGACAGACAGACAGACAGACAGAGACAGACAGACAAGTATAGAGGTGGGGAGAGAAAAGAGAGATGGGGCATGGAAGTGGACTGGAGAGTAGAAGGAGAGTGAGAGGATTTTAAGAGGAGGGGAAAAAAGATGGTCAGACGGAGAGAGACAGGGATGAAATGAGGGGAGGGAAAGGAGAAAGAGATACAGAGACAGAAGGAAGAGGGAGCAGAGACAGGAGAGCGATATAGACAGAGAAGTACAGGGGAGAGGGGAAGGGGGGGGGGGAGGGAGGCAAAGAGAGACATCGAAAGTAGAGACGCCTATGGTTACGAGCGAAGTTCAGAGAGAGAGAGAGAGGAAGAGCTGAGGGAAAGGAGATAGAGAGAGAGAGAAAGAGATGGGAAGAGATGGATAAGGAGAAATGATTATTATATAGGATGAAATTGGGGAGGGAGTGTAGAGACAGAGACATTAGACAGAGGGAGATGTAAACAGAACACAGAATGAAAGACGAAGGAAGAAGGTGGACAGGGGAGACTTGGAAGGGAGTTAGAAAAAGGGAGGATATGGAGAGACATAAAAGAAGAGTGCGGGACAGAGAGGGGAAGATGAAGAATGGGAGAGAGAGGGAGAGGGAGGGGAAGAGGAAGAGGGAGGGGAGAGATAGAGAGTGAGAAATAGAGAGAAGGAGAATTGGGAGAGGAAAGGGGAGGAAATGTGCGTGCAAGAGACAAGGATAGAGAGGGAGAGAGACACAGAGAGAGAAAGAGATAGAGAGGTGGCAGCGGAGAGGAGAGATGAAGGTACGTACTGCTCAAAAAGGGGAGATAATTATGTATGATAATTATATGATACAAACTTACGCATGATACTCTTAATACAAGTAATCACGGTTTGCAAGCACTATGATCTATCATCATCACAAGAATAATCATTATTATATCCCTCATTGAAAATTTCTTGCTCTTGGATTGGTCAAGAGCACTTCATGTGATTAATCATAATTCTACCAGAAAAAGAAATTACTCCGGGAGAAAAATAGGTTTAGTGACGTCAAACTTTTCAGAGTATGATAGTTTTTTTTTTTTACTATCATGCCTCCGACTGCCCCTCGCTCCCTAGAATCATTTCTCTTGACGCGTACGGCGAGCAGCCAGTAGTCTCCCTCGGGTAACTCCCGCGATGGGACGGCGCGGGCACCAGTGAAACTACGCCGAGCCCGGGAATTTTCATAAATCCATATAAAGAAAAGTGAGGGGGGGGGGGCGGACACTGAACAAAAAATAGCCGTCAATTTTGCAAAATATGCATGAAGTAACACTAAACCCAGTAAATATTTGCAATTAATAATTCTGTCAACCTATCTTGTCAAAGATTCTTGACAATTTGCATGAAATTGTGTTCGATTTACTGTTTAAAAGTGACCTGTCCGGACACACGACGTGTTGGTTATGTAAATGTAATTGGTAGAGGTCAGTGATGTAGGTCAGTAGAGATCAGCTGTTTCTCATGCATGCGCAATCGTACTAGCTAAATGCGCGTAGTAACGTACGTCATCAGTCGAAATCAAAACATGGCGACCTATGTCTAGCCTGGTGCCCGTCGAAAGGAAAAAAAAAATGATTTTAATTGACGAGGACCAAAAACAAACCAGGATTGGAAACAAATGAAGTATTGTAGCCTATATTTAGTTCAGTTATCAGGTAAACTTTATCTACCGTGTTCGGTTATATCAGGTAAAATTTCATTTGAGTGTAAACTGTCATAATATGTCGTTTGACCCTTGTTAACTGTTTGTTAATAGAGTCTACAATGTTTTGTGTTACTTTTTATTTAGGCCTAGACTCTAGTAACAAAGTTAGACCTAAATATAGATCTATTTAACGTTAGCCTACCAGACTCTAACAGTAGTAGTTATTAACATTAATTAAATGCTAGCCTAGCCTAGTATTAAATTATTTTTTATTCATTTAATCTAACTGTGCCTGTGCAGTTCATTAGTCATTACTAATACTATTACTAGCCATATACTTTTCACTTTCGGAATTTCACCGATTACGTAAACGGTATACTAGATCTAGATCTAGTACTACCCTTTAACACTTTATAACAGGATTAAAATTAACTTGATGTTATAGACAACCTAGTCCTAAAAGTTAGAGGCCTATAAAAGAAAATTGATATACAGGGCCTTTATTCTGAAATCTACTTGGATCTACGGGGTCGGTCTCAGACTCAGGCTCAGCGACTATCAATCGCGTCAATCTATTAGTATAGCGTCCACTGTGTTTTGCTCTAAGTCTAACCGTATATCTATTTAACAAAGCGAGATTTATACCATCTAACATTAATTTGTCATATCTAGATCAAAGTTAGATCCAAATATATTTAATTGTTGATGAGGGATATAAAACAAATATACAGGGCCTTTATTCGGAAATCTAGTGCGATCTATGGGGTCGGTCTCAGCGACTACAGTCAATCGTCTATTTCTCTCGGGGCTCTCGCCCCTCGAGGAAATAGACGACTGTAGTCACTTCGACCGACCCCATAGATCGCACTAGATTTCCTCGGGCCCTGTATATTTGTATAATATTATCAAGAAAATAATTGGTATACAATTGACATGATTGAGATAAGTTAGAAAATTGTATGGAACTATATTATAAATATCTTCTTCAAGTTTTTCTCCGAATGTGTCGCGACAATGGAACCGTAAACCATTCTTGCGCAGTTTGTGCGTAGTTCTCACGACGTATGTGCGAATGTCGTGCATAGCGTTGCCGAACTATGGCCAGTCCACATACACAACGAACATGCGACTAAAATGCGAACAACACGAGAAATGATCGGACGAGCTTCGCTGCTTTCGGAGACATGCGCAAGACATTCTCGGAACTGTCGGGAATATGTTTGGGGTTTCACGATTTTGCGAACATCACGCACGTCGTGAGTAGCAGGTCGTGCGCATGTGACGAAGCTTTTTAGACATTTTCGAGAGCAAATCACCACCCGGGAATCTTGAAACGTTCGCAAGAAGTTTCAAACTTCCCGCCGAACTTTTGGAGCCTAAAATGCAAATGTTGGACTTTGCCTTCTTTTCGACATTCATATCATTCGCCTTACATTAATTTCCTAACTTAACTGAAAAGTCATGCTTTTTTTTCTCTCTGTTTGAAATTAAGGGGGGGGGGGGGGGTGTTATACATACGTATATATGATCATACGCAGTGTTATAGCTACGGTGGTCGGCGGTGGACGGGCCCATCCAGCACGGGGGATTTCCGTCCACCACCCCGGGTGAAAAACACTGCTTCCGACCGGCACTAATTTCACATAAGAAACTGCATTAAACGTAACTGTTTGTGAAGAAACGTGGTACTTACATTCAAATTTCCATCTTTAATCGTGTTTTATTTGCAATTTTACGAGAATCATGCTTTCAATTTGACAATAAATGATTATTTACTAAAGATTTGCCGAGTTTTGTCTTTTGTTACGCACTATACTGTACTACGGTCCGTAATTTGCACGTACATACAGATATCATGTTTTACGTAGCGTATACCGGAAGCTGCTGTTCTGACAGCTGTACTGTCGCCATGTCATCACATCGACCGCGGCTGCTAATCGCGAGGCTCCGTTCGCTAGAACGACTTGTTGCTTGTCAAGTCAGTGAAATTTGAACCACCACTAAAAAGTTCCTAGCTATAACACTGATCATACGATTAAGTTGGCAGTACATACATGTATTTATAATCTAATGATAATTTGGATTTATTTTTAAAATCACATAATAGTCATTTTGTTCGAGCATTCACCACAAGACCAACAACGTTATTCTCCTTCGATAGAATTAATCGCTGGACGCTTAAGGACGAACATAATCCTTCGTATCACTTGAGCGGGGATATAAGAGTTTGTGGAAGGGATAAATTTGTCACCGCACCCCCCCCCCACTTTTTTAAACCACAATTTTAGGCCGATTTTGATTTTGACAAAAACTGCCTTGAACATATCACATTTATGATAAAGCGATATTGCTTAATATAATAATTTATGCTTGTCTTATGCATGTAATTTTATACCTTTTTGGGGATTTGGGAGAGTAATAGGGCTCGTCTTTATTTTTTTATTACCATGATTACCGGAAAAATAAGTTCATACCGCACGAGACCATAGCAACGCCAGGAAATTATATATACGTCTACATCATAAAGATGATGATAATATCATTCTTAATGGTCATATAGATTAAGCAAAGATAATCAATAGCAGTTAATTAACATTTTGTTCGAGCGGTAGAACGTTTTTAAATTCCGATAATACATGTTTCTTGAACTAAAATTATTGGCGGATGTCTTGTTTTGTCAGAAATATTCTTGATTTCCAATATATTCCTAAGCTGTGTATTGTGTTGATTGTGAGTTAGAAGGTATAATGTGCTGCTTCCATAATTACCTTATCAGTCGTGAAATCTAGAATATCCTGGCAGGGTGGGGGTGGGGCATAAAAGTCTGAAAATTCTCTGACTATAAAAAAATTCGAAATAATAATATAATAAAGATAATGGTACTAAATAAGCAAAATGGAACAAAATAATATGAAGGCTTCTTAGATTACTCAGCAGTATTTAAGGGGTCCAAAGTAAGTATGGGGGCACAATTAAAGGGTGCATTCTCTCGGCTTTTCATGATGAGTTCTACAAAGAGATTGCTCATCGTGCTTTTTCTTCTAAGGTAACAACAGCAAAGAAGGAGTGAACCATTCCAGACATACATGTATTCATTCATTCATTCATTCATTCATTCATTCATAATGGTATTTATTTTAAAAAAGATCATGCATCGCAACTATCGTTGAACTGTGCACAATTTACAATGAATAAAGAAACATCACAGAAAATGTACTCGAAGGAGAAATAATTTACATGATCGGTAATTAAAAATAAACAGTACATATAGGTCTAAAATATTGTATGTTGAAACAAAAAAAAAGATTACGAACATAATTAAACATTATTCTTAACATAGATAATAGTCTTACAAATAAACATGACGTGAACGAAGCAAGGTACAAACAGAGTGCCTACACTGTTTGTGTGTTTGTTGGGGGGGGGGGGGTAATATGGCCCGTACATGCGACTTATTGAGCTAATACATTTTACTTAAAGGTCATGTAAAGTTTTGGTAAGCCCTCAAAAACTGTTCGTCAGATTTCTTCAATTTTGTTGATAAATAGCAAGATACTAACAATACAAAGACACTGTGAAGATTTCGCCTCCTAAAGTTCAATATTAAACAAATAAGAGGCAAAATCTAATTTATGTGCCGGGACAGGCACGTAAAATCCCAACAAAGGCAGCATGTGCTATACACTGTAAACACACGTGTAAAACCAATGAGTAGCTATACACAGTGCACACACGCTGTCTCTACGAGAAGCCCCAAGATTGCTGTGCGGGGAGCCGTCGGGGTGGAAGGGTCCTAGCATAATGGCAGTGATCAAGCATTCCTTACAGATATTTACACTGAAATTCACCAGAAATCATAGATGGAATACCAAATGATCTCTTACAGACATCTTTTGATACAAGGAGAACAACATGAGACTATATTTAACATGTTTCTTTCCAATTTCCTTTTTTCTACCAATACTGTACATGAGCTTTAAATGTGTGTAGGTATAAGTAGAAATTAGGTAAGAGAGATTTAAAAATAATCTACAAATGAGTGATATCATTTTTTGAAATTAATTTGAATTATACGTAAGTTGCGGGGTTTTCAATCAAAGTCTGCAAGTAATAAACAAATGCCGAATTATTTACTTTTTTTTTAAAGGCTGGTTCTGAGGGGATGGGGTCGAGCTTTATTTCATTATCAGTCATAGTCAAGTTCATCACTGGCGCATCTGGAACTTGGCGTGAAGAAGGTCAAAACATCAGCGTCAGACTGGAGGGGTTGTTTTTTTTTTTTGTCTCCTGCCCTGTCTTATACCACAGTCACACCAACAAGACCGACGCCATCCCGAGAACAGACCGAACAAAAAATTAGATTGCCATATCTTGCCATTTATCGATCGGTTTGGAGTCGGGGTGGGGTCGGTTTGGTGGTGTGACTGTGGTATGATAGTCCTGCAGATTCGCTCATGTTCCTTTCATGATGAGTTCTACAAAGAGATTGCTGATCGTGCTTATTCCTCTAAGGTAACAACAGCAAAGAAGGAGTGAACCATCCAAAATTACATGTATACTTTTTTAATTGATTTGAATTATACGTTAGTTGCGGGGGTTTTCCAGTCAAGTCTGTCAGTAAGACAGAAATACTGAACTGACGGAATCAGTATTATCCGGTATTGTGAACAATTTTTTGCTTTCCTGATATTATTTTATTTTATTTTGAAACTTTTTTGCAGGTAGGGAGGGGGTGGGGTCAAGCTCTATTTTGATTAGCAATCAAAGTCAAATTCGTCAGTGGCGCATCAGGACCTTGGAGTCAGGAGGGGTAAAACATCAGAGTCAAGGGGGGGGGGGGGGTTAGGGCGATGTATTATCCTTGGGGCAATCTCTTTTTAATTTGTAAAGCTTACAGTTGTGATTTCTGTATAAAATATTTGTAATATTGAAGTGTCAGTAGTTGCAGCCGTAAAGTGAGCAAAAGTTTGGGCCACATTCCCCCTTTGAATTACAGTTTTTAGCAGGTGCACCATTAAATATTACAAGCATCTATGATTTTTAATCATGAGCATAATCATTTCAGATTGACTTCTTATAGTAAGAAAGGTGTTCAGTTATGTCTATTATGCTGTATATGATTTGTTTCCACATCCCTTTATTTTTACGTTAGGCTTCATAACTTCTGCCTTAGTGGCGGATCCATGATTTCTTGAGGGAGGGGGCTCAATATTCACAAAAAATTCAGAAAAAAGGGTCCTCATCATTTTTGGACCCCTTTTTGGTCCCAGGGGAGGGGGCCCGCGTCCCCGTCCCCCCCCCCCCTCGATCCGCCACTGCTCTGCCTAACCATGCGTTTCCAGAGGTCACATTGCGGCCGAACAAAAATTTTGAGAAAAGGGCCTTAATTCATGAGGTTTTAACAGCAGTTTGATGATCATTTAAATAACATTAATTTCCAGACTTAACTAAAAAGTCATATATTATTATTTTTTCTTGGTTAGAAATTTGTCAAAGGCTGGGGGGGGGGGGATTGGGCAGTAAACACGCTAGTGAAGTTCATATGGCACGAAACCATGGCAATCCTTGGAATTGATTGTTCGTCTACATCATAAGATGAAGTTGGGAGTAGCATAACATAACAAAAGAAGAAGAAGACCAAAAAAAAAAAAAAAAAACCCCAAAATGACTAAAATGTCTTTTTTTCCCCCTCAAAATATATTACTCAGTAGAATCTGTTTCTTATATGAGGACCTATAACAATATACTATCTACAATATATTTTGAGTACTGTCGCGAGGGAAAAGGCGCTGAGGAGAAAACAGCAAATTAATGATATTTTAGTGTACGACAAACGGCAGAGTTGACCCCGCCAGTACATCACTGTCGACTTAACAAATTGCAAATTTGAGATTCACTTAGATTTAGTGGTCTTATTTTTGAAACATCCATAACTTTCTTATTCCTTGTCCGATTTCTTTCAAACTTTCACCATCCTGTTTTATTTTCTGTTCTCACATAAATCATATTATTACGAAAGTTGGATTGCCCTTTAATCTTGTGCAATGCAACTTCTCATACAATATAACCTCCTTTCGTTGTATGACAGGTTAAATTGCACAAGATGAACAACAAATTTCGATTTATGCAAATTATACAAAATACCTAAACTTTTTTTTTTTTTTGGGGGGGGCAACAAAGCTGAAATTGTCAGAAGACCACATGGGATCACAAATCCACAAAATGAAAGAAAGGGGGGGGGGGGGGGGACCTAAATGGAAAGAACTTTTCTAGGATTTTAATTAATGTCAAGTCGACTACAGCCACTCCCTCGCATCATACGCCTATGCGCGAGAGACAGTTGTCGGTCTCGGGGTTTGTAGTCAACAAACGTGATTCAATATAGCACATGCGACGGAGAGACGCGACCAAGCTGCAATATGAAGTAATGGTCGGAACTATTGGAATTATTAACAACTTGAAGGGTAATATTCTTTTACTTCAATGTAGAATAAAACCTTTTCATTATTTCTGATGCTGTTGAGGCCTTACCTACCCTGCATTTAGGACTTAAATTAAACAAGAAACAGAACTTAATCAGAGAAGCTCGACCGAATTTTGAATTGCATTGTGTGCCCTGTCTGTTGCACTGTACTATAGATTAGGGTCAAATTACTACTGAAAGATATATACACGAAAGAGCTAAGCGACTTGGCGTTCAAAATCGGGGGAGGGGGGCGGTGACGTTTCATGCCCTGAATATCATCCTTCTGGTTTGTAAATTCTGAAAATAAAATATATATGTTACAAAAACACAATCCCTTCATTGTGGTAAAAATGTTATTTCGTCATTCGGGCGCCTCGCTGTTCAAATATTATTTGGGTATCTCATGGCCCGAATATGAGGTTAATTATTGATGTAGCAAACCGAAATCGAAGGAATGTTAGAATATACTGTGTTTTGCGATTTTTGCCCACGATTTACTTTTCCTTATACCTCCTATGGTTGCTCAACATCACAATAGAATTCTTAATTAATTAGGGGGAGGGAGGATATTTAACAGGCTGCTAGTAAATGTGCTTTGTCGAAGATTTTTTTTTTTTTAAAGTATATGTTCTTATATTACTTTTGGATAAACCGGCCCTCAGACCACAAATCGAGAGGCCCTTAAGCCAAAAGTATTGTGTCGCCCGTGGGGCAAATCTCCAAACTCCTCATGGCCTATCCATCCGTGCCTACAGCATCTTGTACAGTCAGAGAGAGAAAGAGAAAATAACATTTTGGTTCACTCCGAAAGATTCAATCCGTATAGTAAGATTGATTTAATTTACAGGTTTGTCTATTCCCAAAGATACATGACATGCAGGGTCGGAAATCTATGAGTAATCAATGCAGCAATCAACATCGTCAATGATTTTTTTTCCCCAGGATACGATTTAAGGCCATAATCTCCTCTGGATGCATGCCCATGAGCATACAACCTTATCACCACTTCGGGAAAAATAATGTTAATAAACATTACAATTGCTATAAATATCGAAATATTAGGCTATTAAATATAGTTGAATTGATAACATCAAACCGGACTGGATCAACGAAGGAGGATAATCGTGCATTATGATCCACTTTTTGAATTTTCCTAACTAGGACTGGCATATGTTACGTTGAAAAAGTGGCTTTACTATACCCATCTCTGTGTTGTTGTTTTTATTTTGTGTGTTTAGGTCTGTTGTGTATTTGAAATACGGTATTTAGCAGGTGCACCATACATATTGCAAGCACCATCTGTTGGTTTATATGCTTGAGCATATTCATTTCAGATTGATTTCACTAATTATCTTAAGAAAGGTGTTCAGTTTTGTAGATTGTGATTTACCTATTTTACGATTTGTTTCCCCATCCTTTCATTTGAAGTTAGGATTCATAATCTCTGCCTAACATTATCGCTTTCCGAGTCACATTGCGGCCGGACAGAAATTTTTGAGAAAATGTAATTGATTCCCGAGTTTTTAACAGCAGTTTGATTTTACCTTACATTAATTTCCTAACTTAACCGAAAAGTCATGCTTTTTTGTTCTTTCTTGGTTTGAAATTATGGTGAGGAGGGGAGGATGAAGTTGGCAGTATTTATAATCTAATGATGATTGGGATTTATTTTAAAAATCACATAACGGTTATTTTGTTCGAGCATTCACCACAAGACCAACATTATTCTCCTTCGATGGAATTGATCGCTGGACACTTAACGACTAACATAATCCTTGGTAGCACTTGAGCGGGGATATAAGCGTTTGGGAGTGATGAATTTGCCTCCGCCCCTCTTTTTTTAAACCACAGTTTTAGGCCGATTTTGATTTTGATGAACATTGCTTTAAACATAACTTTTATTACCTTTATGATAAAGCGATATTACTTATAACTTATGCTTGTCTTATACATGGTACTTTATACCTTTTTTGAGATTTGGGAGAGTAATGAGGCTCGTCTTTATTTTTTATTATCAGAAAAATAAGTTCATACCGCACGAGACTATAGCAACGCAAGGGAATTATACATACGTCTACATCATAAAGATGATGATAATATTATTCATAATGATCATATTGATTAAGTGAAGATAATCAATAGTAGTTAATTGTCTTTTTTTTTTTTGAGCGAGAGAACTTTTTAAAATTCCGCTAATACATGTTTTTCCAACTATGATTATTGGCGATGTCTTGTTTTGTAAGAAGTAGTCTCGATTTGCAATATATTCCTAAGCTGTATATTGTGTTGATTGTGAAATTAGAAGGTATAATGTGCTGCCTCCATAATTACCGTATCAATCGTGAAATCTAGAATATTCAGGCAGGGGGGGGGGGGGGGGGGGATAAAAGTCCGAAAAATTTCTCACTTAAAAAAAATCAGAAATAATAATATGATAAATATAGTGGTACTAAATAAGCAAAATGGAACAAAATAAGATAAAGGCTTTTTATATATTACTCAGCAGTCCTATGGGGTCCAAAGTTAGTATGGGGCACAATAATATTAAATGGTGCATTCTCTTGACTTTGCTGAAGGGGGGGGGGGTGATAAATTGGGGATATGCCCCTTCCCCCTCCCCATGCCCCTCTCCCTCCCCCTGCCCCTCCCTCCCTGCCCCTCCCCGTCCCCCTCCCTCCCCAGGCAAACCTCTCGTTGAATCCGACTAATGTAATAATGTTTTGATTATCAATATTACAGGTTTCACGGCTGGGCACGATTATGTCAATGTTCGATGTGTGGGGGAAGATGGGTGATAGTACGTATTTATAGCGGTTCTTTCTTCCCATCTTTTATCCCCGTTTCCTGTTTCATGATCTGTGTACGCCATTCATTTGTATTTCCACAGATTCTCACATTCGCGGTTTGTGACTTGAACTTACACGATGACCAATCAGCATCTTGGTGTCTGGGGAAGTTTCTCGGTCTCCTGCCTTGTCTTACATACCTGACGATTGGCTCTTGTTCCCTTCATGATGAGTTCTACAAAGAGATTGCTGATCGTGCTTCTTCCTCTAAGGTAACAACAGCAAAGAAGGAGTGAACCATTCCAAACTTACATGTATACTTTTCAATTGATTTGAATTATACGTTAGTTGCGGGGGTTTGCCAATCAAGCCTCCAAGTAAGACACAATTACGGAACTGACGGAATCAGTATTATCCGGTGTTGTGAACAATTTCTGCTTTCCTGATATTATTATTTATTTTCAAAACTTTTTGGGAGGAGGTTGGGAGGGGGTGGGGTCGCGCTTTATTTTGTTATTGCCAATCAAAGTCAAATTCATGAGTGGCGCATCTGGACCTTGGCGTCAGGAGGGGTAAAACATCAGAGTGAAGGGGGGGGGGGGGGGGTTAGGGCGATGTACTATCGCTTCTTAATTTGAAAAGCTTACAATATGTAATATATTTATAATATTGAAGTGTCAGTAGTTACAGCGGTAAAGTTATTGGTAAGTGAGCGAAGCAAGCAAGCAAAAGTTGGGACCACATTCATGACATTCCCCTTTGAATTACAGTTTTTAGAAGGTGCACCATTAAATATTACATGCATCATCTACACTATTTTGTAATCATGAGCATAATCATTTCAGATTGACTTCTCATCTTAAGAAAGGCGTTCAGTTTTGTCTATTATGCTGTACATGATCAGTTTCCCCATCCCTATTTTTACGTTAGGCATGTTAGGCTTCATAACCTCTGCCTAACTTTGCGTTTTCAGAGGTCGCATTGCTGCCGAACAAAAATTTTGAGAAAATGTCCTTAGGTAATGAGTTTTTAACAGCAGTTTGATGATTATTTACCGAACATTAATTTCCGAACTTAACTAAAAAGTCATATATTATTATTTTTTCTTGGTTAGAAATTTGTCAAAGGCTGGGGGAGGGGGGGGGGGGGGGGATTGGGCAGTAAAAACACGCTAGTGCAATTCATATCGCACGAAACCATGGCAATCCTTGGAATTGATTGTCACGTCTACATCATAAGATGAAGTTAGGAGTAACATTACATAACAAAAGAAAACAAACCCCTATCATAAAATTAAAAAAGACAAGACAAATCACTTTTATTGTGCCTTTTCACTCAAAAACTATCTGACAACCAAGGTTTTCCCATGTTTGAGGTGCCTTTTGGAGTCCCGTGCCCAGCCCCCTACCTGCTTTCACCCCATCACCATCAACATTATTCCCATTGGATAAAATTGATCGCTGGATGCTTAACGCGATGGCTCAGTGGTAGAGCAGTGGTCTCGTAACTCGGAGTACCCGGGTTCAAAACCAAGTGGATGCGCTAATGCCCTTTGGTAAGGCATTAATCTTCATTACCAAGTCCCTCGGCGAGGATCTAAAGCCGTTGCACAGTGGGCCAAAGTCAAACCAAAGTGCGCTAAAATAGGAGTTTTGTGGTTTTGATTTTTCTTACTTTTTCATGTCCTGTTTTGTAAAAAGGTATTTATCTGTTATTACTCAGGGTTATTCCTAATAACTCATTTAACACTATCAGTGAGTATTAATCCGAAAGCTAATTGAAATTTATTACTTATTTTGTGGTTAGCGTGCTAAAAGGGGTAAAAAAAAATTAATTGATGCAAGGAAAATGTTAATATTGCTGCCGATTTCATTTAAAAAAATTATAGAACCAAAGTTCCCAAGGTCTAAGCTTTACATTGATACCAAATTCGGCTGCCTCTTTCTGCCACGTTTTAAGTTAAAGTCAATTTTCTAACCCCATGTTTACAATTTTAAAGCCTAAATTTGAGCCACCGCGGCGGTGAAGACGCGCAGTGTCCCCGTAGCTCAGTCTGTATGAAGGGCTCTGGCGACGACTTTTCAACAGCGCCCTCTACCAGCCAAATACGCGTGATGCCTTCGTTTGAATTGCAAGTGTTAGTGTTTATTCGTCTGTGGGCACCGAATAAGCCCTAGAGAGAGAGAGAGAGAGAGAGGGGGGGGGGGGGGGTAGAGAGAGGAAGAGAGAGAGGAGAAAGACAGAGAGGGGGTACAGAGGCTGGGAGGGGGTGGGGATAGAAGAGGGAGAAAGGACAAGAGAGGGAGAGGTTGACAGAGAGGGGCTGGAGAGAGAGAGGAGGAGGAGGAGGAGAGAGAGGAGAGAGAAGAGAAGACAAGAGAAGGAGAGAGGGAAGACAAGAGGAGAGGAAAGGAGAGAGGGGAAGAGAGAGAGAGAGAAGAGAGACAGAGAAACAGACAGAGAGAGAGAGACAGAGGGACAGAGGGAAGACGGAGATAGGACAAGGGAAGAGGAGAGAATGGGAGAGAGGTAGAGAGAGAGAGAGAGAGAGAGAGAGAGAGAGAGAGAGAGAGAGAGAGAGAGAGAGAGAGAGCACACCGAGGGGAAGGATCACATCAGTGAAAGGACAGAGGGAGAAAGGAGAGGAAGAGGGAGAGATGGGAGGAGAATGACAGGGAGGATATGAGAGGTTGGAACTCGAACTCGGAAAACCTAGGACTTGGACTCGGTCTCTCAGACTCTGACTCGGAACTCCACGACTCGGACTCGGATCATGAGGATTTGACTACAGCCCTGTGCACAACAGTAATCATGACCCGGTCCTTGAACCTATTCTGGTTTATGGCAGGTTTGCCAAACAAACAAGACAAAACAAAACAAAAGAAAAGCAAAACGAAAGAAAACAAAACAAAACAGAACAAAAATAAAATAAGAGAGAGACATAACAAATCATTTTATTGTGATTTTTACTTAAAAATTATCCTTTGGGGGTCCAAAGTTAGTATAGGGCACAATAATATTAAATTGTGCATTCTCTTGGCTTTGCTGGGGGGGGGGGGGGGGGGGTAAACTGGGATATGCCCCCCCCCTTCTCCTCCCCCTCCCCCTCCTTCCCTACCCCCTCCCCCTCCCTTCCTCCCCCACCCCTCATCGCCGGGCAAACTTGTTCGATGTGTGGGGAAGATGGATGATAGTACGTATTTATAGCGGTTCTTTCTTCCCATCTTTTATCCCCGTTTCCTGTTTCATGATCTGTGTACGCCATTCATTTGTATTTCCACAGATTCCCACATTCGCGGTTTGGGACTTGAACTTACGCGATGACCAATCAGCATCTCGGTGTCTGGGGAAGTTTCTCGGTCTCCTGCCTTGTCTTACAGACCTGACGATTGGCTCTTGTTCCCTTCATGATGAGTTCTACAAAGAGATTGCTGATCGTGCTTCTTCCTCTAAGGTAACAACAGCAAAGAAGGAATAAACCATTCTAAACTTACATGTTTACTTTTCAATTGATTTGAATCATACGTTAGTTGTGGGGGTTTTCAATGAAGTCTGCAAACAATTTCTGCTTTCCTGATATTATTATTTATTTTTAAAACTTTTTGGGGGGAGGTTGGGAGGGGGTTTGTTTGCGCTTTATTTTTTTTTTATTGCCAATCAAAGTCAAATTTATGAGTGGCGCATCTGGACCTTGGCGTCAGGAGGGGTAAAACATCAGAGTGAAAGGGGGGGGCGGGTTAGGGCGATGTACTATCCTTTAGGCAATCGCTTCTTCATTTGAAAAGCTTACGATCGTGATCTCTATATGATATATTTGTAATATTGAAGTGTCAGTAGTTACAGCGGTAAAGTGAGTGAGCGAAACAAGCGAGCAAAGGTTCGGGCCACATTTCCCTTTGAATTACAGTTTTTAACAGGGGCTCCATTAAATATTACAAGCATCATCTACTGAGTTGTAATCATGAGCATAATCATTTCAGATGGACGTCTTATTGTAAAAAGGGCGTTCACTTTTGCCTATTATGCTATATATGATTTGTTTCCCCATCCCTTTATTTTCACGTTAGGCTTCATAACCTCTGCCTGATACCACCACAGTCACACCGCCAAGCCAACCCCACACCGACTCCAAACCAACCGACTCTTGGCCATTGGTGGCAATGTAAATTTTTTATTCGGTCCGTCGTCGGTCTGGCGTCAGTCTTGTTGATGTGACTGTGGTATAACTTGGCGTTTTCAGAGGTTGCATTTATATTGCGGCGGAACAAAAATTTTGAGAAAATATATTTTGTTCATGAGGTTTTAACAGCAGTTTGATGATTATTTACCGAACATTAATTTCCAAACTTAACTAAAGAGTCATATATTGTTTTTTTCTTGATTAGAAATTTGTCAAAGGGGGGGGGGGGGGGGGGGGTAAACACACGCTAGTGAAATTCATATCGCACGAAACCATGGCATCATAAGATAAAGTTAGGAGTATTTGTAGTGATGACAGGGATTTATTCATAATATACACTCTTAAAAAAGTTGGGCAAAAAAATGCCCAATTTTTAACCAACACTGGGCAACATACTGTCCACACAACTTTTGGTTAAAATTTGCCCAACTGATGTTGGGCAATCCATTTACTATGTTGTTGGGCAAATTAAATTGCCCATCAGTTGGTGACCCATTAGATTTTACCCAACTCTACAATTGCCCAACTGTTGGTTATATTCTCAGTTGGGTAATTATTGCCCAACCAATCTTACCCAATAGGATTGCCCAACCCTCTATTTGTTCAGCTGTTTGGTAACAAATATCATGTGGTTGGGCAAATTCAGCTGCCCAATTTATTGTTTCCTTTTTCCTCCAACCTAGGTAAAAAAAAATGAAATCTGCTTGTTACGTCCTTCTGGGTCTTAACCTAATCAATCCTAACCTATCCTATTTTAAGTTATCCTATCCTATATCTTAACCTATCCTATCCTAGTCCTATCCTATCCAGTTAGTGCAAACTAGTGCAAGCTCTTATATACCCCTTATATTTTTTTATGCATTCGGTGACAGTTAGTAAATCGGGCCACCCCAAACCATACGCTACTAAAAATTCATGAATATTCATATAAGTGTTTTCCCCAATATTGGGTAAAAATATTTACCACAAGTTGGGCAAAAGCGAATTTCTAACCAACCATCAGTTACCCAACAAAATTTACCCAACTGGCAAAGGAAATGTGACAAAATTACACAACTACAGGGCAACAAGTACCCAACCCATAATTACCAAATACTGTTGGTAAATATATGCCCAATATTTAGGTAAAAAGTATTGACCAATATTGGTTACACCACTCGAGTGTCCAGTTGGTTAATAATAGCCCAGAATTGGGAATATTTTTAACCAACCAGCAGTTACCCAACTAAATTTACCCAACATTTTAAGAGTGTAGTCACATAATAGTAATTTTGTTCGAGCGAGATAAATTTTTAAATTCCACTGATACATTTTTTTTTCATTTTTATGGGGGAGAAAGTATGATGTGCTACTTCCCCAAGTACCATATCAAGCTGTTATTGTAATAATTTCTTCGATGTAGAAAATTATATTAATATACAAGCGCAAGAGTAATCATTACCAGGTCCATGAACATATTCATGCTCAAGGCAGGTTTACAAAACAAAACAAGACAAAATATGACAAAAGAAAACAAAAAGAAAACAAAAAGAAAGACAGATTAATTTGGTTTTTCCTTTTCACTCAAAAATTATCTGACAACCAAATAAGTTTTTCCAATTTTAAGTGACTTTTGGGGTCCAGGGCCCAGCCCCCTCCCTGCATTCACCTCAACACCAACAGCATTATTCTCCTTAGATAGAATTGATCGCTGGACGTTTAACGACTAACATAATTCTTTGTAGCACTTGAGCGGAGATATTAGAGTTGGGGAGGCATACAATGTGCCATCGTCTTTTTCTTTTTGCCATTGTTTCAGACCGATTATAATTTCAATAAACATTGCTCTAAGCATTGTTTTATTAATATTATTTCTGTTTTCTTATAATATTTACGATTTTGGAGATTAAGGAGGGTAATGGGGCTGACTCTTTCTTATTATTATTGATAGTAGTTGTAGTAGTAGTAGTAGTGGTAGTAGTAGTAGTAGTAGTAGTAGTAGTAGTAGTAGTAGTAGTAGTAGTAGTAGTAGTAGTAGTAGTAGAGGTGGTAGTAGTAGTAGTAGTAGTAGTAGTAGTAGTAGTAGTAGTAGTAGTAGTAGTAGTAGTAGTAGAGGTGGTAGTAGTAGTAGTAGTAGTAGTAGTAGTAGTAGTAGTAGTAGTAGTAGTAGTAGTAGTAGTAGTAGTAGTAGTAGTAGTAGTAGTAATAGTAGCAGACCTAATTGGATAACTTGTTTAGCAGCATGTTTAGCTCAAGGCTAATCTGCTACAAAGACCATTGCACAAATAGGAAACATTACATTATATGATATTTTGTTGAATATTGAAGTGTCAATAATTACAGCAGCAAAAGTTTGGGTCACATTTCACTTTAAAGTACAGTTATTAGCAGGGTGCACCATTCATATTGCTTACAATATTTACTAACTGTATGCTTGAGCATAATTATTTCAGAATAATTTCACCCCTTTTAAGAAAGGCGTTCTGTTTGGTCTATTGTATAAACCTATTATATATGATTTGTTTCCCCATCCCTTCTATTTGGAGTTACGATTCATAGCCTCTGCCTAACATCACTGTTTTTCGAAGTCGCATTGCAGCCTAGCAATTTTTTTTCTTCAATGTTCTTCATTTAATTCGTGAGGTTTCAACAGCAGTTTTATGAATATTTACCTTATATTAATTTCATAACTTACCTATAATGTCATGTGTTATCATTTTTTCTTGGTTTTATTTTAGTCAATGTGGGAAGGGGGAGGGAGGCAAACTACTCCCCCTTAAAACACGCCATTGAAGTTCATACCGCACGAAATATGGCAATCCCTGTAATTTATACACACGCCTACATCATTAGGTTTAGTTAGTAGTATTTATGATGACAGGGATTCATTTAACATATTAATCGCATGATAGTAATTTTGTTCGAGCGATGGAACTTTTTAGATTCCACTCATACATGTTTCTTTGTGTGTGTGTGGGGGGGGGGGAGGGGGGGTGATCTGCTACTCCCCCAGTTACCATATCGCGTTAGTTGTAATAATTTCTTTGAGGAAGAAAATTATATTTAATATACAAGTTTGCGACAAGCGCAAGAGTAGTCAAGATCAGGTCCATGAACCTATTCAAAGTAGGTTTGCAAAACAAAACAAGACATAACATAACACAAGAAAACAAACCCCTTACCAAAAATTAAAAAAGACAAGACAAATCACTTTTACTATTGTGCCTTTTCACTGAAAAATTATCTGACAACCAAGGTTTTCCAATGTTTGAGGTGCCTTTTGGAGTCCCGTGCCCAGCCCCCTCCCTGCTTTCACCCCATCACCATCAACATTACTCTCCTTGGGTAGAATCTTCTCTGGATGCTTAACTCAGTTGTAGAGCAGTGGTCTCGTAACTCGGAGTACCCGGTACCCGTGTTCAAAACCAAGTAAATGCACTAATGCCCTTGGTAAGGCATTAATCCTCATTACCAAGTCCCTCGGCGAGGATCTAAAGCCTCGCACAGTGGGCCAAAGTCAAACCAATGTGCGCCAAAATAGGAATTTGGTGATTGTGTTTTTTCTAACTTGTTTCATATCCTGTTGGAAGATAACACCCTAACGAATACTTACTAGCAATATTGTCTTTTTAATATATTTAAAGTGTCTTAATTTTTTTCTTATTGTTCCTTTTTAGGGCATTAGTATATCTGAAAGTCACTACTTTGCTAAATGCATGATTTTCACATTTTGAAAAAAGGTATCAATTCGTTCATGGTTATTCCTATTTACTCATTAAACAATATCAATGAGTATTAATCCGAAAGCTAATTGATATTTACTACTTATGTTGTGGTATGCCTACAATCGGTAAAAATTAAGATTTTTTTTCATTAATTATAGAACCAAAGTTCCCAAGGTTTAAGCTTTGCAATGATATCAAATTTGGCTATCACTTTCTGCCACTTTTTAAGTTAAAGCCAATTTTCTACCCCCATGTTTACAATTTTAAGCCTAAATTTGAGCCACCGCGGCGGTAAAGACGCGCAGTGTCCCCGTAGCTCTGGAGAGCTACGGGGCACACATGAGTAAGGGCACACATGAGTAATTCAACCGCTCGCGATGCATTTGGAACCCGTACTAAAGATGATGTAATGGTAGCTGATCAAAAAATATTCATATAAAATTGAATACTTGTCGGTTATAAATCTATTCAAGAGAAATGGTGTTTGGAAGTCACATTCTTTCATTATGTGGAAGCTTAGACGCCTTGTATTTTAGAGAAAATATTTCATCTGCAGTGCATTTCCACTGTTCACAGCAGTGAAAAGTCGCAGTTCGTGATTAGCCCCGTTTCAGCCTTCCCAGTATTTGTTGTAGCCAAAAAGTGCCCAAATAAAGTACCTAATTTTTTAGTACCATCAGTGTAGTTGCTTCTCTGTCAGTTAAAACGATTTTTGTAGAGAGATTATGTAAATATGAATTTTTGATGTGCTTCAAACACGTGTTTTTGTGGGGCCCGAATTACTCGTGTGTATAAAGGGACTCTAGAGACGACTTTTCAACAGCTCCCTCTACCAGCCATATACGCGTGATGCCTTCGTTACTTTGAATTGCAAGTTTTTGAGTTTATTCGTCTGTGGGCACCGTATCCTAATCATTGTTATCAATAATGCATGCCAATGGGTTTATGTATCTCGAACAGTAATCTTGTACTGTGGCACTGGGTTTGGTACTGGGGGTATATTAAGGGTTAATGGATTATGCAAAATTTCAAGCAAATTAAAAAAGTATATTGCATATTCTTGCTGGACGTGCCAAAACTTATGCTCTTTTAACGCAAACATATCATAAATGAATACTACAATTGCCATTATATCTTGTAATGAGCAAGTATTAAAATGATGTAAAAGGAATAGACAAATGAGCTATACGAAATTGCTTATTATAAAACAAGCACTAAGTCATGATGTTTTCCCAGAAGATGTCTTCCAGACAACTATTATGCAACACGAATACCCCCCCCCCCCTCTTAAAAAAAATAACAGGGGGGGGGGGGGTATCTGGTGTTTTCTACTGGAATATTTTGGTTTAGCGTTAATCTCTTATTGTTTAAGCACCTAACGTTGTTCATTCATTCTATTCAAACTACTTTTCTTGTCAAATATGTCAGCATAATGAGGTATGACTTTGACAATTTTAGTTGGACCGGAGACACGGCATTTTGGTTATTTTTTTCTTTATACTACTTTATATTAGGATACACCGTATCCTAATCATTGTTATCAATAATGCATGCCAGTGGGTTTATGTATCTCGAACAGTAATCTTGTACTGTGGCACTGGGTTTGGTACTGGGGGTATATTAAGGGTTAATGGATTATGCAAAATTTCAAGCAAATTAAAAAAGTATATTGCATATTCTTGCTGGACGTGCCAAAACTTATGCTCTTTTAACGCAAACATATCATAAATGAATACTACAATTGCCATTATATCTTGTAATGAGCAAGTATTAAAATGATGTAAAAGGAATAGACAAATGAGCTATACGAAATTGCTTATTATAAAACAAGCACTAAGTCATGATGTTTTCCCAGAAGATGTAAAGTAAAATGATATTGGCCCCCTTTTTCAGCAGCTGATTAGAAATCAGGACTTTTTTGACATCATACGCGGTTGAAAGTATTTCCGTTGGACTCTCGGGTCAAATTACCCAAAGATAATTTTCGTTTCGCTCCAAAATATATCAGATAGAATTTTGGCACACTTTGAGTTCATTCTGGCCGGCTGTGCATCTGTCCCCTTGTTTTATACTTAAAGGGAAAGTTCACCCCGAAGATTACTTGAGTTTAAAAAATGCAGAAAAAATAAAGAAAAATATTGGCAAAAGTTTGGACAAAATCGGTTAAAGAATAAAGGAGTTATGGAATTTTGAAGTTTTGATTTTGTGACGTCACATGCGAGCAGCTCCTCCATTATGTAATGTGATAAATATTCCATAAAATACAGTTTTCTCAGAAAATTTAGAATATTTTCGTTTGTGCATTTGGTATATTGTCAGAAATGTTATTCAATACTAGATTCTGAAAAGAAACAATATTAATTTATCGTGGAACGTAAAAAAAAATGCGAATATATGGAATATCTATTACATGACCAATGGGCAGCTGCTCGCATGTGACGTCACGAATCCAAAACTTAAAATACCCATAACTCTTTTATTATTTGACCGATTTTCATCAAACCTTCGCCAATATTTTTCTTTATTTTTTCTGCATTTTTTAAACTCAAGTAATCTTCAGGGTGAACTTCCCCTTTAAGTATACACATGCTTTCTTTAGTGGAGTCATTATTTTACGAAAAATAAGGCTTGAACCTCACTCGAATTGCAACAGAATATCTAACACATAAGTGTTATCAATACACACCTCTTCTCTAACATATCAAAAATTCCTAAGAAATCCAAGAAGTCAAGTCGGAAATGGGGGTCCTATGCACCATCGAGATATTGTTTTTAACCAAGATTTTTGTAATGCCTGAACTGTCTAGTTGAATGAATTTTTATGTTCCCAATGCCAAATCGTAACTCATGGGGTTCAAAATCGGCCATTATGGCGGCCATCTTGAATTTTTGTATGAAATTGCATAATTAGCATTATTATATTTTGAATTTAATAGACATCACGCAAGAATAAATAAAACAGCTTTTCTGAGTAACATTATTGTAAGGAATAGATTTAAAAAGTTAATTTTGTGATTCGAGTAACCTGGATTTCACAAAACATCAAAAAGTAATATGAAAAAAGTTAAAACAAAAATACATTAAAAATCGTGCATCGTGACGTCATCTTGTTTTTCAACTGGTAGAAACAATAATAAACTCCTAATTCTTACTAAAATATGTTGGAAGGGATGCAATTATATCGTTTAAAGCATAAATTTACACATATAACTTAAAAGTGTACTAGTATGGTCAGCTTATTAATAGTTTAGGAAATACAGCGTTTTTCATGCACAATTGAGGCCATTGACTATTGTGTGCGAAACCCCACATACTTCTGTGTGTTAGAAGCGGCACAGTTAATACACTCTACCAACATGACTGGTAATAGATTTATATCTTATGTTATCTGTCTACATACATAAATGTAAGGAATTTCATATAATTTTGTTATACTGTACACTCAGTACTTTGTACTGTTTGAAGTTTTAAAATGAAAGACAACGAAAGTAATCATTTGAGACCAAATCGAACATAGACACATATTGCAGTGGATTGGAGTACGATTCAGTGCCTGTCTTGAAGTTGAGGGGCTCGTCTAATTAGCTTCTCATACATGAAGTTCATGGCATCTATATAAGCTGGCAAAGTGGTTCCGCCCCCCCCCCCTTATATTTTGTTAAAAACGATTTATGCAATAGAACAGACGGTCAACAATTTATTAAGATTATAATTTTTATCAAAAACTCTTATCCCACAAAGCTTAATATTGACTGCAATTTCCGACCCATATTTTTGTTGTTGAAATTGATGAGTAGTAAATGGGGTTTGATGATATAAAATCATTCAATAATATATCATGATATTTTTTATTATTTGACTGGGAATGATTTGATCAGATTAATTAATGGTTTTGGAGTAATGGAGACGGTAATTTCAAAATTAACGAAAGTGTCAGATTAAAGACACGAGACAGGGAAAGAAATGCACAGATGGAGAGAGAGGGAGAACACGAGAGGAGAGGACTTAGAGAAAGAGAGAGAGGGGGAGAGGGGGAGTAAGAGAGAGAGAGAGAGAGAGAGAGAGAGGAGAAAGAAGACAGAGAGAAGGTGCAGAGGCTGGGAGAGGGATCGAGGATCGAGTGATGGATAGAGTGAGGGGATGAAGAATGAAAAATGGAGAGAGAGTATTGAGATGAAAACGGGAGAAACAGAGTGAGCGAGAGACGGGGAGACACATAGAGGAAATGAGACTTGAGGATGGAGGGAGAGATAGACAGACAGACAGACAGACAGACAGACAGAGACAGACAGACAGAGAAGTATGGGGCATGGAAGTGGATTGGAGTAGTAGCAGGAGAGTGAGAGGACTTAAGAGAAGGAGGGGAAAGAAGATGGTCAGATGGAGAGAGACAGGGATGAAATGAGGGGAGGAAAAGGAGAAAGAGATACAGAGACAGAAGGAAGAGGAAGAGGAGACAGGCGTGGCAGGGGAGCGATATAGACAGAGAAGAACAGGGGAGAGAGGAAAGGGGGGGGGGGAAGGGAGGCAAAGAGAGACATCGAAGGTAGAGACGTCTATGGTTACGAGCGAAGCTCAGAGAGAGAGAGGGGGGGGGGGGGGGAAGAGCTGAGGGAAAAGAGATACAGAGAGACAGAGAAAGAGATGGGGAGAGATGGATAAGGAGAAATGATTATTATATAGGGTGAAATTAGGGAGGGAGTGTAGCTAGAGACAGAGACATTAGACAGAGGGAGATGTAAAGAGAACACAGAATTAAAGACGAAGGAAGAAGGTGGAGAAGGGGAGACTTGGAAGGGAATTAGAAAAAGGGAGGATATGGAGAGACATAAAAGAAAAGTGCGGGACAGAGAGGGGAAGATGAAGAATGGGAGAGAGAGAGGGGAAGAGGAAGAGGCAGGAGAGAGATAGAGAGTGAGAAATAGAGAGAAAGAAAATTGGGAGAGGAAAGGGGAGGAAGTGTGCGTGCAAGAGACAAGGACAGAGAGGCAGAGAGACAGAGAGAGAAAGAGATAGAGAGGTAGCAGCGGAGAGGAGAGATGAAGGTACTGCTCAAAAAGGGGGATAATTATGTATGATAATTATATAATACAAACTTACGCATGATACTACAAGTAATCACGGTTTGCAAGCACTATTTTTTTTGTGGGGGGGGGGGTAAAATAACCACTTCTGGTCTTCTTTATTTCTCTGCTTCTTCATATAGTATACAGTATACATTTTTTTCTTCTTCATTTTTTTTTTTTTTTACATTTCCATTTTTTTTTTTTTTTAACATTCCAGTCATTTGTTTCCATTTTTCTATAATTATATTCAGTTTTCTGGTTGAATTCTTTTCTATTTCTAGACGGTAAATCATCAAATAATGCAAACTATTCAAAAGCCTCTTTTTTGTTATTTTCCTTTTCAACATCTTTCCGACAAAACCTTTGTAAATAGCAAAAAGTGCATAATTCAAAATTATATCAACATCCTTTTTCTTCTTTGACCCAAATTCGTTACCATACAATACATGAATCGGCTTAAACTGAAAACTAGACATGAAGTATTTTTGAATATTCTTTTCAACTTCTTTCCAAAACATAGTAACTTCTTTACAAAGAAAAAACATGTGCATACAGTCACCTGTATATTTACAGGTATAACATAGATCATTGTCGTTAACCTTCCATTTAAACAAATTAGTTGGTATCGCCAAAATATTGTACATGAATTTAAAATTAAAATCGATTAACAAATTGTCCCTTATACCTTTTAACTTAAAATGCCAAACATCTGACCATACAGGTGTAAATTCGACTCCTAAAGTATTACGCCAAAATTCCTCAGCTCTAGACTCTTCAGTTTTTGTTTTGATTAACTCATAATATATTTTTTCACTGATAACTGTCTTATTGGAATTGTCACATCAACCAATACTATATCGTTATATATAAAAGCTCTGGATTTAAAATACTTATACTTTTTGTGTTCTCTATTCCCATCTGTATCTACCAAAATGTTTCTGAGTGATTGAATTGCCCTTCGAATACGTGCATATTGACTGAACCACCTTCCATCTTTTAAAAATATCTTCAGCTCTAACTCATTAACTGGTAGAAATCCTTTATCATCCATTAAATCTCCTACAAACAATATGTCAGAGTTTATCCAATTCCTATAGAATAGCATTTTTCCTTTATACACTACATCTTCATTCAGCCAAATCATTTCTTTTCGAAAAATTATTAAAAGTTCCAACTCGGGGGTTCCTTAAAATAATAGGAGTAGTCTTTTAACGAGAAAAATGTCACAATTATGTTATAATCGAAATCAGGAATCTTATTTTTCAGAAAACTCGTATCTTTCATATATATTTACAATTCATGATAACCTTTATACCACCAAGTTGTCCAAACCAATAGTCAAACATACAGTTGCAACTTGCATTCAAATCATTACTTAAATATTTACAAAACCAATTCATGTTTAACGACGCAATCTTCATTTGAATATCTAACATATTTAAACCCCCTTCTTTTATTTTATTTACTACATTTGACCTTTTAACCTTAGCAGGTCTCCCTCTCTAAAGGAAGTCAAAGAATATTTTATCAAGTTCCTTAATTATTTCTTTTGGACACGACAAAACTTGTGCAGTATAAATAATTTTGGACATTATCAAAGATTTTATAATTATTATTTTCCCTTTCAATGTGAGATTTCTCTGTTTCCATAAGTTTAACATTTGTTTTATTTTAAACATTTTCTCTTTGGACCAATTCATATCAAGTCTCATCCCTTTATTTTTACAGAAATAAATACCCAATGATTTAATGTACACCTCTTCCCATAGCATACTTCCAATATTATCTGTTGGAGTATTTATCCCCAACCAGAGAGTTTTTGTCTTGTTTTCATTTAATTGTATGCCAGAATACAATTCAAAATTTTTAATGACTTTAATAGCTGTATTACCCGACTTAACTGTATGAACAAATAAAGTCATGTCATCTGCAAGCTGCAGTATTTTAAATGTTTTCTCATTATGGCCAATATTTAATCCTATAATATTTTTATTTTGTCTTATCTCATTTGCTAGAGCTTCAATGCTAAGAATGAATAATAATGCAGATAAGGGACACCCCTGTCTTATACCTCTAGATGGTTTTATATCCTTCGTTAACCATCCATTCATAATAATATTAAGATGAGGATCATTATACATCACTGAAACCCATTTCCTGAAATTATCTTTAAAACCATAGTTCTTCAAACATGCATCAATAAACTTCCACTCTAAAGTATCAAATGCCTTTCTAAAGTCGGCAAAAATGATAGCACCTTCACTGTTATTAAAAGTACTATAATCTATCACATCCTGAATTAATCTGGCATTATGAATACCGCTCCTACCCTTAATATACCCTACTTGGTCTTCACTGATTAGTTGGGGTAACACCTTTTGGAGTCTGTTTGCCAATACTGTTGCAAGTAATTTGTATCAGTATTTAGCAAGGTAATGGGTCGCCAATTCCCTAATTCCATAGCCTCTCCCCCTTTGAAAAGTAGAGTAATAACTCCTTTCCTTTGCAAGTAGCTTAACCTACCTTTTTTTTATTAAAACTAGCTCCTGTATTTCGACCCAGAATTCCCTATAGAACTCTACAGTGAGTCCATCTATACCTGGGGTCCTATTAATATTCATCCCCTTTAAAGCCTTTGTTAGCTCGCTTATTGAAAGTAATTCCTCACATTCGTCCGCTTCATTGCCATATAAATATGGACTCTTTATTTGCCTAAGATATGAATTAATTGCTGTCGGATCTGGGTATTTTGTTGTGTATAATGAAGAATAAAAATTTTCAACAAAGTTTATCATTTTATTGCAATCAGTTTCCACCTTTCTACCTATTTTCAATGCTGACATGTACTTTCTTGCTCCATTTCTATGTTCTAAGTTTAAAAAATATTTGGAATTGCTTTCACTTTCTTCAAAATGAGTAACTCTAGACCTCACCCTTGCTCCATCACACTCTTTTTTGTAATACATATTAATCTTTTCCTGTACACTCGCCATCTCCTCCTCTACCTCATCATTGCCTAAATCTATTCTTTCATGTAATTCTTTTAGTCTTATTTCTAAGGCCTTCAATTCTTTCTTTTCAGACTGCCTAAGTTTCTTGGCAAATAAGATAGTGTAGTTTTTAATCCTTAATTTACATAGATCCCATACATACTGACGATCAGTTTTTGATCCAGATTCATTTTTTGTATGCCAGATAATGTTTTTAACACCATCTTGATACGAATCATTTTTAAGTAGTGAATTATTCATTTTCCAATATGAAGGACCATGAGTATTAGATAAAGTTATTGACATAGTAACTGCACAGTGATCTGGACACATAGAAACTGGTTTAATGGAAACGTTTTTTATATAGTCAATATATTCAACTTGAACAAGCCAAAAGTCTATTCTTGATGACATTTTCAAGTATTTGCTTCTGTAGGTATATTGTTTTTTATTTTTATGTATCTTTCTCCATATATCTATCATCTTGTACTTATTAATAAATTGCATATAGTTTGTTGACTGTTTATACACGGTCTTATTTCCTATCGCATCAATTAATGGATTGTTAACACAATTAAAATCACCCCCCTGCAATTAATACATGTGAACCAATACAAGCATAGTCATTCAAGAACCTTTCCAGTTTTTGAAAGAACAATTCTTTACTCTTCTTCTCTGTAGGAGCATATACGTTAATTAAAAGCACCTTTTTACTGTTTATCTCTGTACTTATTATCAATATCCTCCCATCATCTGATGAATGAATCAAGGTAATTGGTATTTGAATATTCTTTTTCACTAAAATTGAGACACCTCTGCTATGACTGCTTCCAAATGATTGAAGAACAGTACCATCTCATTCTCTTTTTACAGTACTATCTAAATCCTTCGTGAAAAATGTTTCTTGTAAGAAATTTATATCCGTATCTTGCTTCCTCAAAAATTGAAACAATAATTTTCTTTTTTGCCTATTTCTTATCCCTCGTACATTTAGGGACAAAAGTGAAATATCTTTTCCATTATTCATTTTTTGTTTGATCCCTTTCTCCGTCGTTTTCTCGTTTTGCCTCTGCTCTTTTCTTTCTGACCATTCCTTGAATCACATGACTGGTCAGAATCTGTATCATATTCCGTCACCGGCTGTTCGCTATCAACTGAATGAGCTGATGTCTTGTCGCTTTCTTGAGACCACATGTCTCGAATGCTTTGTTGTCTTCTCGTAGTAACTCCATTCCGCTCTTTTGGCCTCACAACCTGTGGCTCTTTTGTTTGTGCTTGTGCTTGCTCTACTGAAGATCTTTCATCAGGATTCCCACCAATGAGATTTGCACTTGAAGTGGAGAGCTGTTGTACCTCATTACACTCAAATGCGCAAGCAAGCACTATGATCCACCATCATCACAAGAATAATCATTAATATTATCAAGAAAATAATGTAGCCAGATCATCATTAGTAGCATGTTCAAAGCAAAAAATTGGTAAACAATTGAGATAAGTTAGAAAATTGTATGGAACTATATTATAAATATCTTCATTGGCGTGCAAGGCGGGCTACAGCTGAATCCCAAGAATGTGAAATTCCCAATAACTATAATGGTGGCCGACACCTTATATTCGGGCAACTGTCAGCTCATATTCGGGCAGGGAGGTGATTTTTTTTGGTTTTTTTTTTAATCTGGATCATACGTTGGCTTAACTTAATGCAAAATTATTTTATCCATCTGAAAATGTACTTATTATAATTTTGCCATTCGAGTATATTTTGTTCAGTATCTGAACAAAGTGATACCAAGGAGTTATCACAGAACTCCTTGGTGTATGCGTTTAAGATTCATGAAATAATCCACTCCACACATTTTATCCAAACTGATATTAAAGTTATCATTTTTGTTCGTTGGTAAATCCTTTCTTCCAATGTATATTCCAGGACCCATACAACTATCTATCTCTAACATATCTAATTATTAAAGATAAATTATAGGAGTGGGAACAGATTCGGAATGACAACAAAACTGGTGATTAACGATCATAAAAGCTTTGATGAACACTACAATATCAAATGTAACCAATAATTTTCCATAATTTTGAGACATTTTGAATAAATCGGGTGTCAAATCAACCACCAACTTATACCCTTTTCGAGACCGAAATTGTCGAGTGATTTGTTTGAAACGCCTAACGGTCCTACGCCCTCTCTCGGTTGAACGAAAACCGACGGTGGATTTGTTTCGGAAAAATCGCCCAATTCTCGCCCAGTGGGGTGAGCTGTCTGCTAGCTGCTACAACTGCAGCTGTACGTGCGTATGTAACTCTACGGTGCCAGCAAACGACACTCGCTGTTCCGATCCCTCGTCGCCGCCCAGCTAGCTAGCGGAGCTCGACGGGAGCATGCATAGCTGGCTAGCTGCAAGTAGTGGCTGTATTATATTATGGGTAAAAGAAGTGTAATCGCTTTCGCCAGACAATTTGCGAACAACAAAATGCTGAACAATAGAAAAACTACCCCAAAATGATGTCGATAGTGGTAAGGTGTTTCTTTTGGTGACTTTCAATAAACAACGTACCTTATTTATCTCCTGTACATGTGTAATACACGTGCAGTATCTGGACAGCTGCCGATATGATAGAACAAGCCCACTGCAGTGCACTGTACTACATGTCGTGCTTGCACAGTAACTTCAAGCAGCAAAAGGCCTATATTCGCGCGCCTATTCCCCCACCTTCTTTTCCCCTCTCCGACCCCTTTCTCTCTCTCTCTCTCTCTCTCTCTCTCTCTCTCTCTCTCTCTCTCTCTCCATCTCTCTCTCCATCTCCATCTCTCTCTCACTCTTACAAATACAACTGCTGGCATAATTTACTCTTTTTTTCCAATTTCGTTCGCGTGCACTGTTGGCTGTAATTTAGTTCTTACTTCGCCTGGCCGGCATGTTCACAATGCTGTGTGGCCCGCCGGGAGACCTGGGACCGATATTTTTTAAATTTCATTTTTACTTGTCGAAATTGGCATAACTGGAATTTTAATAACCAAAGTTGTCAGGATTGATCGAACCATGATGGAACCAACCTTCAACAAGAAAGATCTACTTACTGAATTCATGCATCTGGCCATCATAGGCGCCGGAAACACGGGTGGGGGGTGGGGGGCATAGGGGGCAGTGCCCCCCCCCCAATCATTCAAGCGGGGGGAGGGGTTAAAATCGATTTTAGCTCTCAATGGGCCCCATTGGCAAGGAAAAAAAGAAAATTAAAAACAATAATTTTGCATTACAAAATACGTATGCTCCAAAATGCAAACTTTCAGCATTAAAAAAAAAATCAAAGTTTTCTCACTCGGTCGCTGCGCTCCCTCGTATATTAACAGACGCAATCTTTCTTACCATTATAAAACTCCTGTCTATCATCTGTCATTGGCACCATGGCAAGGGGGCAAATGACTGCTTACATCATTGGGCGTGAGAGGGGGAGTATTTTTGCCCCCTCCAATGCCAATAAATTTTGCTGCATTGCGATCAGTGTATAATTATATATAATATATATACGCCCCTCCATCCCCTAAACGCCCAAATAAATTGACCAAAATATCCCATTAAAGATAGTTATTTAGGTGAAAGGGTTATGATGGATCGATGAACCTTATAACCCTTCAAGGGCTATGTCAGTGTATTTCGATAGTAGGGGGCAAGATGGTTAGCGGCAATGTCGATTTTGCGCGAAGCAACGGGAGTCTTCTTTTGAAAGATGCTTAGGGGTGCTTCCCCGTAGCGTCGCCCCTAAGGTAACTGCTTCAGGATAGTTCCCTCCAATGTTTACTCAGGCAGTGTCAGGTGAGGGCACGGTCTATGGATCGTTTCTTATTGGCTTTCTGTAAATGGGAATATCGCTACAAAAATAGGTTTGTTTGCAAATCTGAAAAAAATATTGTCTTTTGTCATGTACTCTTTACGGATCAATTACAAATTAGCTTGATAAAAAACCTCGATAAGTTATCTAATCTTCATCTGAAAATGTCGTGACATTTTTCTATATATTCTACTAGATATCCATTATCTGGCGGTACCCTCAGGGCTCATGTAGCCCTTCTTATCCACCAGAGGTGATTTGGAAGATGATTCGATTATTTTCTGCAAAAATAATATTAACAATAAAAGGAAAGAAGTAACGATAGGTCTATTATAAAAATAGTTGATAATATTAATCAAAATAGAATATGATAATAATAACAGTAATAATAATAATAATAATAATAATAATAATAATAATAATGATAAAGATGATAACAACAATAATGTTAATAATTATATTTTTTATAATGAAAATAATGGCCTAAATAATACTTTGTAAGGCAGAGCTTCGTTGTATTTAGAGTACAATTTTCAGGGTATGAACTGTTGTATTCCCTACCAAAAGGGGAAAAAAGAAAGAAAAAAGTTCTATACTTTCTTATCTTATTAGCTAGAGACGGTGTATTACAAAATTTAGTACACAGTGTACTGCACAATGCCAGCTGTTGCATTAAAAAAAATTAAAAAAAAACAACAACAATGGACTGTATGCTATATATAGTTTATATCATTGAAAATGTTCTTGGTATTCGTGACTCTTCGGACGACTTAAATTTTAAAAAGGCCCAAAATGCATGGATTAAGTTTTTCCTGACATCGTAACAAAGTGAGACTGTATTTCGTTGGCGTAAATTCAGTTCGCAGATTGGGAGGGGACGGGGCTATGTATCAATCAGGCCTGTACTGTGTACATTATCCGCGTACATCGCTTTCTGGAAAACACGAGGATCGAGGATCCAGTGATTTGACCCGTTAGCTAACATGGGTATCGATCAAGGGGAGGGGGCGGGGGTGGCCTGTATCATCATTCCCCAATTCCACACTGTCAGAAAGAGGCATATACTAGTAATAAAATAATGAATCATAATGATTTAAGCAGGGGCGTCGCTAGAACATTTTGAATGGGAGGGGGGGGGGGGGTGTGACACCCAAATTTGCCGACAAATTTTTAGGGTGCGACTCCCAAATGTGCCGACAAAAATGCAAAGGAGGGGGCTGACGCCTTTTGCCCGAATATCTACATTTCAATTTCTAATTTTCTAATTTAGGGTGCGACTCCCAAATTTGCCGACAATTTTTTTGAAATTTTCGTACTGAAAATGTACAGAAGTTACATAATTATCTGGAAAAGTCACTGCCCAAATAATTATGTGGATATTCTGGCACCTCACTTTGCTGCCCGAATAATGTGGTGGTTAACCGAATATCGGAACTTTGCCGAAGGGGGACGCCTTTTGTCCGAATATCAAATTTTCACTTCGATTTTTTTAAAAAACTTTTCGTAGAGAAAATAAACAGAAGTTAGAAGTTACATAATTATCTCGGAACCTCGCTGCCCAAATATGTGAATATTCTTTCTCCTCGCTGCCCGAATATAAAGTGGTGGTTGCCCGAATATCGGAACTATGAAAATCCTCGGGGGGGGGGGGGGGCTGCAGGCTACTGCCGAAGGGGGACGCCTTTTGCCCGAATATTAAATTTCCAGTGTTTTTGCGAGCGAGCAAGCGAGCAAAAACAAAAAGTTTTTCCTTTTTTTTCCTTCCCTTTTCCTTTCTTTGTTTTCTTTTAAAATCCCCGGGGGAGGGGCTGCAAGTTACTGCCGAAGGGGGACGCCTTTTGCCCGAATATCAAATTTGCAATCCCTAAATTTTTGCGAGCGAGCGAGCAACATTTTTATTTTTAATTTTTCGTAAAGAAATGTACAGAAGTTACATCCAGAAGTTACATAATTATCTCGGAACCTCGCTGCCCAAAATAAAATATGTGAATATTCTTTCTCCTCGTTGCCCAAATATGAAGTCGTTATTGCCCGAATATCGGAACTATGAAAATCCTCGGGGGGGGGGGGGGGGGGGGGCTGCAGGCTACTGCCGAAGGGGGACGCCTTTTGCCCGAATATTAAATTTCCAGTGTTTTTGCGAGCGAGCAAGCGAGCAAAAACAAAAAGTTTTTCCTTTTTTTCCCTTCCCTTTTCCTTTCTTTGTTTTCTTTCTGTTGTTGTTTCCTTTCGTTTCCCTTTTCTTTTCTTTTTTTTTTTGTCTTCTCCTTTCTCTTTTCTCCTTTTCCCTTTCCCCTTCCCTCTCCCTTCCCTCTCCTTTTCTTTTTTGCCAACAGAGGTGGCGCATTTGCCGACAGCAACTTTGAGTGTGGGGGGGGGGGGGGGGACGCCTCTGGATTTAAGGAGAAAAATGAGGATGATGATGGTGATAATGACAATGGCGGTGATGATTATTATTCATATGATTACCATCAACATCGTCATAATTTTTCCTTTTGATTTTCATAATGATGACCAAAATTAAGAATGATAAAATCACTCTCCATGCTCTGAAATGTGATATTTGTTTAGGGTAATTTTTTTCAAGTCCCCGCAGTGGAGGCGCATACCCCTCGGCACGCCCACTGCAGGTGTATTATGTAGTGACCGAAATATATTCACTCTAAAAAATCCCGGGTCAGATTTGACCCGGAAATCAGTCCGTTGGGGCCACTTTCCGTTCCGGGTCAAAAATGACCCGGAATAAGGTCCGATGTGACCATTTCTGGGTCAGATCTGGTCCTTTCTGTGTCACATCGGACCTTATTCCGGGTCATTTTTTGACCCGGAACGGAGTGTGGCCCCAAAGGACTGATTTCCGGGTCAATCTGACCCGGGATTTTTAAGAGTGTATACCATTCATATTGTAGGTCTACACTGTATTTTGATTACAAAATAACTATTCTACTATTATTATCCCACGTGCATGTCTTCACCTTGGACCAAGGTGAATCAAACCTACACTTGGAATGTGCACACAAACCAGAGAAGTGCATGATAGACCATGCGCTATTGATATGAAATTAAATATATAATGCAGTCAGTGGCGGATCTAGGCAGGGGCGCCAAGGGCGCGCTCCCCCTTAGTTTTTCTGTGTTGTGATTTTTATCGTGGGAGGGGGATACCCCCATGCACACCCTCCGCTCCCTCGCCTCTGGCGCGCACCCCCCCCCCCCTATTTCAAATTCCTGGATCCGCCACTGATTGCATGCTTTTGCTCATCATCGTAGACTGGCAAAATAAAAATAAATAAATAAATAAATAAACTTCGCGTCATGTTTGTAATTTGTTTTTATGGAAAGTGATACTAAACAGAAACTGAATAATTCCCGAGCTCGAGATTTCGTGATTTTGGTGATATAATAGCAAGAAATGAACTAATGTTCAAAGTTAGTAAGACGCTGGGAAACCATACCTAGTCTAAAATCCATGCTGGTTTCTAAAAATGTCCAAAATTACGCAATATGGTTGTATTTTGTAACATTGGTTCATACATATCCAAATAATGCATCACTTCGGAATTAGCTTGTTACAATAATGTCGACCCCAAATATATACGGACATCTCATTATGAAATCGAAGAGTCCACTTTCACTGACAGGGTCGTCGCTAGAGGGGGGGGGGGGGTGTCACCCCCCCCCCCCACTCAAAATTGCTGTCGGCAAATGCGCCAATTCTGTCGGCAAAAAAGAAAAGGAGGGGGAGGGGGAGGGAAGAGGAAAGGGAAAAGGAGAAAAGAGAAAGAAGAAAAAAGAAAAGAAAAAAGAAACGGGAAAGGAAATGAAAACAAAAACAGAAAGAAAAAAAAAAGAAATGAAAAGGGAAGGAAAGAAAAAGAAGGAAAAACTTGCCTATTTTTTTTGCCCGCTCGCTCGCTCGCTCGCAAAAACACTGAAAATTTAATATTCGGGCAAAAGGCGTCCCCCTTCGGCAGTAGCCTGCAGCCCCCCCCCCCGAGGATATTCGGGCAATAACGACCTCATATTTGGGCAACGAGGAGAAAGAATATTCACATATTTGGGCAGCGAGGTTCCGAGATAATCATGTAACTTCTGTATGTAACTTCTGTACATTTTCTCTAAGAACAGTTCAAAAAAAAAAAAAAAAAAAAAAAAAAAAAAAAAAATCGAAATTGAAAATTTGATATTCGGGCAAAAGGCGTTCCCCTTCGGAAAAGTTCCGATATTCGGGGAACCACCACATTATTCGGGCAGCAAAGTGAGGTGCCAGAATATCCACATAATTATTTGGGCAGCGAGGTTCCCAGATAATTATGTACTTCTGTACATTTTCAGTACGAAAAGTTCCAAAAAAAATTCAAGTTCATATTTGGGCAACGAGGAGAAAGAATATTCACATATTTGGGCAGCGAGGTTCCGAGATACTAGTAATCATGTAACTTCTGTATGTAACTTCTGTACATTTTCTCTAAGAACAGTTTAAAAAAAAATAGAATTGATATTCGGGCAAAAGGTGTCAGCCCCCTCCTTGTAAAAATGGGCCTGTTTGACTAAGATCTCTACATCTGTGATTTTCTATTTTTTGAGGGGGGGGGGTGCAACATTTTTGTCGGCAAATTTTGGGAGTCGCACCCTAAAAATTTGTCGGCAAATTTGGGTGTCACACCCCCCCCCCCCTTCAAAATGTTCTAGCGACGCCCCTGTGCACTGAGCATGGTGAGGGAAGCGTTTCGTGAACACCTTATGAAAATGACTATGTTTTCCCCTTAGTATTGGGAAAACCCTTTCCACCTGTGTCTTGACGGTGCATACATTAGTAATGACCACAGATGGCAGAGAACATTCATGAGCTCATATCCAGCATTATATATCGGTAGTTAGTGCAATTTTGGTAACTCTATTGCCCATGCATGCGCATTGGTCCGAGGCCTATGAACCAGTGGATGAAAGGTATAGTACTTTTTATTTCTTTCATGTCACTACTGGCGTAGACAGGGGAGCACAAGGGGGCCATGCCCCCCCCCCCCCATTCAGCCGCTAAAAAAGGGGGGAAGGCGAGAGCGAAAAGGCGGGGGAAGTGAGAGGGAAAAAGGCCCCAAAAGGCTCTACGAGCCATTATCTTTCTCTCAAAATTTGCTAAAACGTCAAAGTTTTCGCGCTTCGCGCAGGAAGTGGGAAAAAACTACCCCCTCCCTGCATCCACCCGGTTACATACATTGCATTGCGTCCAAATAATTGAAAAGCAGTCAGGGCGTCGAACTTTCCGCCTAGGAAAATTATTATCTACGAGCCGTTATCTTTCTCTGAAATTTGCTAATACGTCAGAGCTTTAGCGCTTCGCGTGGGAAGGGGGAAACTCCCCCCTCTCTGCACCCATCCCACATACAGTGCCGTATTGCGTCCAAATAATTGAAAAGCAGTCAGGGCGTCGAACTATAACTTTCCGCCTACGAAAATTGTTTTCTAAGAGCCGTTATCTTTCTCTCAAATTTGCTAATACGTCAGAGCTTTCGCGCTTCGCGTGGGAAGGGGGGAAACTCCCCCCTCTCTGCACCCATCCCTGTTACATACAGTGCCGTATTGCGTCCAAATAATTGAAAAGCAGTCAGGGCGTCGAACTATAACTTTCCGCCTACGAAAATTGTTTTCTACGAGCCGTTATCTTTCTCTCAAATTTGGTAATACGTCAGAGCTTTCGCGGCTTCGCGCAGGAGGGGAAAAACTCCCCCCTCCCTGCACCCACCCCTGTTTATACATAGAGTGCAATATTGCTTCCAAATAATTGAAAAGCAGTATATCAATGCGTCGAACTATAACTTTCCGCCTAAAAAAATTGTTTGCTTATCTTTCTCTCAAATTTGTTAAAACGTCAGAGCTTTCCAGTGGCGCAAATCCATTTTGAAATTCGGGGGGGGGGGGGGGGGGTCACCACATGATTTAACTTTTGTACCCTGTCCGAAAAAGTCTGAAAACTTCTGACAACCCCCCCCCCCAAAAAAAAAAGGGTTATCACATTTTTGGGGTCTAGCTTTCCTCCCAAATTCTCTGACAAGCAAAAAAATAATAAATAAAAAAATAGGTTACCACATTTTTGGGGTCTAGTTTTCCTCAAAAATTCTCTGACAAGCAAAAAAAAAAAAAAAGGTTATTCAAAAAGGTTGCGCCCATGGAGCTTTCGTTCAGGAAGGGGGAAACTCCCCCCTCTCTGCATCCATCCCTGTTACATACAGTGCAACCAGGGGGGTGGAAGAGAGTCTGGTGCAATACTATATAGTATTGCGTCCAAACAATTGAAATGCAGTCAGGGCGTCGAAATATAACTTTACGCCTAAAAAAAAAATGTCTTCTGCGAGCCGTTATCCTTCTCTCAAATTTTCTAAAACGTCAGAGCTTTCGCGCTTCGCGTGGGAATGGGGAAACTCCTCCCTCTCTGCACCCACCCCTGTTTCATACAGTGCCGTATTGCGTCCAAATAATTGAAAAGCAGTCCGGGCGTCGAACTAACTTTCCGCCAAAACAAAGGTAATACGAGTCGTTATCTTTCTCTCAAATGTCATAGCTTTCGCGGCTTCGCGCGGGAGTGGAAAAACTCCCCTCTCCCTGCACCCACCCCTGTTACATAGAGTGCAATATTGCGTCCAAGTAATTGAAAAGCAGTCCGAGGGCGTCGAACTATAACTTTCCGCCTAAAAAAAATTGTTTGCTACGAGCCGTTTCTCTCAAATTTGTTAAAACGTCCGAGCTTTCGCGCAGGAAAACAAGGGGGAAACTCCCTCCTCTCTGCATCCACCCCTGTTACATACAATGCAATCAGGGAGGTGGAAGAGAGTTTGGTGCAATACTAGTATTGCGTCCAAATAATTGAAAAGCAGTCAGGGCGTCGAAATATAACTTTCCGCCTGTACATACAAACTCTCGATCGAAATGTAAGCAATAGAGTTACATACACACATGCATGGAAGTCTAGTTACACCATGGATCATGGAGCTACAATCCATGGTTACACTTTCCTGCACACTCGGTCTGCCAATCGCGCAAGGAAACAAGTCGAGATTGTGTGTACCAGGCATGCATAGACCATAGAGTTCTGTGTATGTAACTCTATGGCATAGACGGTACGCTGTGCGTGTCATTAGCGAGCTTTCGATTTGCACGTCGACATAGTCGACTGGTACGATCGAACCACATTTTGAAGCTCTGCGCATGCGTCACGTCGTCTCCCTTGTCCACTAGCCGAATCGAGGACGCGTGCACCCCGGTTTTGCCGTCGTCCTAGATTCAGCACGAACGTTCATATATATGACGTCATACAAGCTCCAAATATGGATGAAAGTGCGACCCACACCGTCGTGAGAGATCGAAAGCGTATAACGCGAAGTGAACGGACTTGACCTGTGCGACGTCTCCACGCTCTGGTGACTCGTCGCAGAAGTCGTTCGGAGCAGAAATCGAAAGCTCGCTAATCATAGGTCAATGTACATGTTTGGCCTTTTCTGTACGGAGGTCATAGGGTGGTAAAATCGCCACTGAATCGCACGCGGAGACCATTCCGACAATTTGTATCGGCTTTTTGTCAACAGAGGGAGCCAAACAGTGCGTTTGAACGAGTTTTGAAAAAGACCCGTCCGTTACAAAAATCGACTTTTCTTTTGCTCATTTCTCAGCAGTTACACAATTTCTTTCAAATTCCTTTGGCAAGAGTGATTTATTTGTACTGCTTAACAATTGGTGTAAATTTGAACAGAATCTGTTTCATCTTTTTTTTTCAACATTACCAAAACTAGAGTTTATCTTTAATATCAAGGTGTGTGCGATCGCAATGAAGACAAATTTCTACCTAACCCAAGGAAATTTTATTATGCTTTACCATATTGTCAAGTACAGCATTATTGAAATACATATCATATGAATTTTCAAGCATTAAAGCATGTTTGAACATACATGAATCTTACCAATCATATCGTTTCCCAAATCATCAAGCACTACAAAGTACTAAGCGTATATTATTTAAAAAAAAAAAAAAAAAAAAAAAAAAAACACGTCAATTAAATTTCGTGCATTTGTGCACATCTCATAACGTATTTAACTCTTACCATGCTTACAGTTGGTTTTCACGGGGCACACGAACGATTCGCAAAGGGTGCAGATGTCGAAAAAATGGCAAAGTCCAACATTCGGAGAAGTTTTTCTCCGAATGTGTCGCGGCAATGGAGCCGTAAACCATTCTTGCTCAGTGTGCGTAGTTCTCACAACGTGTGTGTGAATGTCGTGTGTAGCGTTGCCGAACTATGGCCAGTCCACATACACGAAGAACACGCGACTAAAATGCGAACAACTTCGCTGCTTTCGGAGACATGCGCAAGACATTCTCCGAACTGTCGGAATATGTTTGGGGTTTCACGATTTTGCGAACATCACGCACGTCGTGAATAGCAGGTCGTGGGCATGTGACGAAGCTTTTTAGACAGTTTCGAGAGCAAATCACGAGCAAATCACGAGCAAATCACCACCCGGGATGCGTGAAATGTTCGTAAGAAGTTTCAAACTTTTTTTGAATTTCCCGCCGAACTAAAATCGACTCCCGCGAACAATTGACGACGCTTCCGAACCCCCGCGCATGTTTGGCGAAATTTTGGAGCCTAACATACGAATGTTGGACTTTGCCTTCTTTTCGACATTCGCATCCTTCGCCTTACATCAACTTCCTAACTTAACCGAAAAGTCATGCTCTTTTTTTCTTCATTTTTTTTTTTTTTTAATTAAAGGGGGGGGGGGGGGGGTTATACATACGTATATACATCATACGATGAAGTTGGCAGTATTTCTAATCTTATGATGATTGGGATTTATTTTTAAAATCACATAATAGTCGTTTTGTTCGAGCATTCACCACAAGACCAACAAAATTATTCTCCTTCGATAGAAGTGATCGCTGGACGCTTAACGTCTAACATAATCCTTCGTAGCACTTGAGCGGGAAGAGTTTGAGGGAGGGATAAATTTGTCACCGCCCCTTTTTTAAAACCATAATTTTAGGCAGATTTTGAGTTTGATAAACACTGCTTTATATATAAATTTTATTACATTTATCATAAAGCGATATTGCTTAATATAATTTATGCTTGTCTTATACATGTAATTTTGTACCTTTTTGGAGATTTGGGAGAGTAATGGGGCTCGTGTTTTTTTTTTTATTATTACCATGATTACCGGAAGAATAAGTTCATACCGCCCGAGACCATAGCAACGCCAGGAAACTATATATATGTCTACATCATAAAGATAATATTATTCATAATGATCATTTAGATAAAGTGAAGACAATCACTTTTTTTAGAGGGAGACAACGTTTTTGAATTTCGCTGATACTACAATTATTGGTGGATATCTTGTTTTGTAAGAAATAGTCTTGATTTCCGGATATATTCCTCAACTGTATATTGTGTTGAATGTGAGTTAGAAGCTATAATTTGCTGCCTCCATAATTACCGTATCAATCGTGAAATCTAGAATATTCTGGCGGGGGAGGGGGGGGGCATAAAAATCCGGAAAATGTCTGACTATAAACAATTAGAAATGAGAATATAAGAAAGATAGTGGTACTAAATAAGCAAAATGCAACAAAATAAGATAAAGGATTTTTAGATTACTCAGTCTTTTGGGGGTCCAAAGTTAGTATGGAGCGCAATAATATGAAATGTTGTATTCTCTTCGCTTTGCTACTTAATGTAATAATTTTGTGATTATCATTATTACCGGTTTCACGACTGGGAACGATTATGTCAATGTTTGATGTATGGGGAAGATGGGTGATAGTACGTATTTATAGCGGTTCTTTATTCCCATCTTTAATACCCGTTTCCTGCTTCATGATCTGTGTACGCCATTCATTTGTATTTCCACAGATTCACACGTGTGAGGTTGAAGGCTTGGAATTACGCGATGACCAATCAGCATCTCGGTGTCTGGGGAAGTTTCTCGGTCTCCTGCCTTGTCTTAAAGACCTGAAGATTGTCTGTTGTTTCCTTCATGATGAGTTCTACAAAGAGATTGCTGATCGTGCTTCCTCCTCTAAGGTAACAACAGCAAAGAAGGAGTGAACCATTCCAGATATACATGTTTATTATTTTCAAATTGATTTGAATTACACGTAAGTTTTTCAGGCAAGTCTGCCAGTAAGACACAGATACTGAACTGACGGAATTGATATTGTCCGATATTGTGAATAATTTCTGCATCCCTGATATTATTTTGTTTTTATTATTTACGTATTTTTCAGTATTCACGGCCAACTTTCCCATTTGCGCCAACACACAAAAGGACTAAAATGTCCCTTTTTCAAAATGTAAAACTTAGTAAGATCTTTTTCCTTTTGGAGGACCTATAACAATATGCTATCTACCATATACTTTAAGTACCGTTCCGAAGGAAAAGGCGCTCAGGAGAAAACTGGAATTTAATGATATTTCGGTGTACGACATATGGGAGAGTTGACCGTTGCAAATGTTCATGAAAGTGGGCGGGGGGGGGGGGTAGGGCAATGTTTTATCCTTTGTGCAATCTCTTCTTAATTTGTAAATGATATACTGTCATTTCTATAATTCTTATGGTATTTTATTTAATATTGAAGTGTAAATAATCAGAGTGGTAAAATTATTGGTAAGGAAGCGAAGCAAGTGAGCAAAAGTTTGGACCACATTCCCCTTCGAATTACAGTTTTTAGCAGGTGCACCATTCACATTAATAATGGTAATACATGTAGTGGGTTCTTGTAAAGCGCACATGTCTGGCGCTCCACAATTATTACCCCGTCTTAAGCATGGCTGCTCTTACGGCGCTCTTGCATTTCAAGGAATTAATTCCTGCCTGGGTCGAGTGTGATAAATGTAGATTGATGTCTTACCAAAAGACACTGGTGATGCGCTAGGGATTCGAACCCCGCACCTTGTGGTTCACAGTCCATTAGACCACAACACTTACCCATTAGACCACAACACCTTTACAATTAAAAGCATCATCTACTGAATTGTGTGCTTTAGCATAATTGTTTTAAATTTGCCTAATCAGTAATGTCACGGTGATGTAGAGGCGGACAAACAACGCTCCCATTTGCCCCAACACACAAAAAGACTAAAATGTCATTTTTCCCCCTCAAAATATATTATTCAGTAGAATCTTTTTCTTATATGAGGACCTATAACAACATAGTACTATCTACAATATGTTTTGAGTACTGCCGCGAGGGAAAAGGCGCTAAGGAGAAAACCGCAAATTAATGATTTTTTTAGTGTACGACAAACGGGAGAGTTGACCGCCATTACATAAGGCAGGTTACGGCAATTTTCCACCTCACGAGGGGCACCTTTTCCATCACACGAAGGGCACTTTTTCTTCTTTTGAGGGATATTTATTGATTTTGGAAATTTTGGAGGCGTATGCCCCTGCCACCACTGGAAATTTGTATTGACCCGTGTTGTGTGAATTTCTGAGTGAATGCATGCCATCACACAAGGGAATTTCACGTACCATATCTCTTAAAGCTGGTATTGGGCCGGGCGCCCAGACCATTTTATTCATGTGAAAAGGGTCAAACTTTTTGATGGCCAGATCATGTTAGGATGTGGTCAAGGGTCAAGAAAATGTGCGACTGGCACGTTGCATCCTGTGCAGTAAGCCGTGGGGGCGCCCAAAAGGAGGCCCCAAAAATGAGTTTATTCATGTGAAAAGAGACATGGAGAAAAGTGATTGGGGTTTGTTCCTTAGGGGGTACCTACCACGAAAACATCAATGACAGCTATTTTATCCTGTGCGGAGCCCCAGACAGCCGCCCCCCCCAAAAAAAATTAAGTTTATTCATGTGAAAAGCGACATTGACAAAAGTGGATGGATATTGTTCCTCAGGGGGTACCTACCACGAAAACATCAATGACAGCTATCTTATCCTGTGCGGGGCCCCAGACAGCCTCCCCCAAAGTGCCCCATCATATACACATAGTGTTATTCATGTGAAAAGAGACATGGCCAAAAGTAAATGGAAATCGTTGCTTGGAGGGTATCTGTCATGAAAACACCGATGACAGCTATTTTATCTTGTGCGGGGCCCCAGACAGCCGCCCCCAAGGCGGGCAAAAAATTAGGTTTATTCATGTGAAAAGAGACATGGATAAAAGTTGATGGATATTGTTCCTTAGGGGATTCCTACCACGAAAACACCAATGACAGCTATTTTATCCTGTGCGGGGCCCCAGACAGCCGCCCCCAAAGTGCCCCATCATATACACATATAGTGTTATTCATGTGAAAAGAGACATGGCCAAAAGTAAATGAAAATCGTTAGAGGGTACCTTACTTGAAAACACCAATGACAGCTATTTTATCCTGAACAGGGACCTAGACAGCAGCCCAACCCCTAAAGTGCCACAAAATCGCCCCCACCACACTTGTCGTTATTCAGCTTGAAAGGACATGAACAAAAGATGATGGAAATCGTTCACGTATGGGATTACTGTTTCTTAAAACATCAAAGACTGTTATTTCGTCATGTGAGGGGGCCTAAAAAGTTTCCCCAAAGCCCCCACCCCCCAAAAAAGTAAATAAAAGACCTAAATAAATAAATAAATGAATGAATGAATATAAATAAATAAATAAATAAATAAATGAATAAATAAATAGATAAACAAATAAATAAATAAATTGAAACCCCCAAAATATAACAGATAAATAGAAAAAAATGAAGTGGATTGTTCCTAAGGAGGTACCTAACACGAAAACCTAAATGAAAGCTATTTCATCCTGTGCAGGGGACCCAGTCAGCTGCCCTCTCTAGGTCTGCAAAATGTGTTATTCAGTTGATAAGAGACATGGGCAAAATGATGGATACTGTTTGCTTAGGGGCGCGTAACATTAAAATAATAAAGAGTCGGCTATTTCATCATGCCCCAGAAAGCTACCTTATCATACACAGGGGCGTAGACAGCAAGGGGATGGAGGTATGCATGCCCCCAGAATTTCAGGTGGGGGATGGTATGTACAATCATTCCCCCAGGATTTCACGATAGGAAACCAATTTTTTAAAATCATATATTGTACATAAATAGGAATATGAGTTAATTATTTTCAGTCATCCCCAAGGTCTGAGGACCTGTCTACGCCACTGATCATACATGTTGGATGCACTTAAAAAAAAAAAAGGAATAGAAAGCTTGATAAAGAAAGTTCAAATAGAAAGCTATTTCTTTTTATACAGAACTAAGAGAACCCCATAAATGTGCACCATGTTCTGGTATTTAATATAAGGAGGGACACGCTAGCTAATTCGCCTTACAATGGAAGTTTTAAACAATAAACAACTGAGTAATCCTTGAATAATATTCTGCTAAAGAAAGACATCGAGATCATCTTCTTTTTTCTAACGTCATTTATTATAAGAAACAGGAACACATTAATAAGCCAATACAACAAGATTTTCTGACACAAAGACAGTAAATGCGGATTCAGACCTGCCAACCCTGAAACCGACGTTTAGACTTAGTGACATGGCGGGATTGAAGTTGGAAACAGGAAAAATCTGAATTACCTATACCTGTATACGCTACTGCAAACAGTTTTTTTTTTTCTTTTCCAAAATAGAGACACAGCTCTTTCTTTTAACAGAAAATCGGAATGTTCCCTATTAAATAGGAACAGATAGCAGGTGCTGATTCGACATGATGGATGAAATATCTTTCTTACCAAAGTCCACCCAGATACTACCAAATTTTTAAAGACAACATTACAGAGCGAGACCCTACAGTAGAGAGTGTATTGACAATTTGAATTCGCGATCAATCAAAGACCTTTACGACTCTGCTACAACAAACTTACACTATTTTCATACGGGCATATTTATTGTTATTACTTTGTTTTACTTACATCTTCTAAAAAGATTGCTACATTCTGCAAAATGGTGCAAGCTCATTTTCTTCTTAGAAAATTCAGACTTTAACAGGATATTTTTGTAGATAGAACGTCAGAATGCATATCAAGAGTATGGGCATGGAATAATTTTGGTAGAAAACTTGTTGAATATCCACATAATAACCTGGACTTACAGGTCATTAATCAAATAAAGTTTCTTACGATCAATGAAAGAACATAAACTTTATACATGTAAACAAAGCTGATAAGTAAATAGCAAAACCACATAACAAAATAATGTGAAAATCACAGTGTTAAAAAAAAAAACAGGTCAACAATGAGTGTACATCATTATGCCCGTACGCATAGATAAGATATGAACGCTGAGGAAATTTGTCATGAGCAGTAGCAAAAAACAGAATGTGATCTCGAAGTAAGAGTTAGAACACCTGTACTACTGTTACGGGACTAACTATACATGCATAATTATAACAGTCTGGGAAAGAAAACATAATATCGTAAAAGTGAAAGAAAATACCTGGACTTACAGGTCATTGTGTAAATGATTTCTTTTCCACTGAAAGAACGTGTTAGTTAAATAAAGATATTAAACAAAGGAACAAACAGCTATCTTAAAGGAGGAAAACTATCATCATTCAAGTTTGGTGCTGAATATCAACGTAATATTACCTGGACTTACAGGTTATTGTGTAAATTTCTTTTACACACCTTGAAAAAACGTGATGATTAAAATATTAAACTAAAGAACAAACAAGTAACTTTAAAAAAAGAAAATATATCCTTATTCAAGTTTTATACTTAACATCACTGTATTACCTGGACTTACAGGCCATTATATAAGTAATGTCTTTTTACACTCCTTGCAAGAACATGATGAATAAAAACAAACACAAAAGAATGCAGGCTGTGACCTGCACCTGCAGGTCAATTTATATGCACTTCTGCATCAATCATTATACAAGTATAAAAAGTTATGGGTTTACACAGTCGGCGAATATGTTGATATAATACCTAAACTTAAAGAACTTCAATCTGCAGGTATTGTGGTAGTGGGCCTCCATTGCAACCAAATCTTCCGATCCAAGAGCTAATATGCGCTGGCTTTCTTTGATCCCAGGGTGAGCCTTCGCAGTACTCACAAATGACTTACTGAGATCGGCCGTTTGCACATTATGGAGTCTATCATAAGCTGATGAGGATTTCAGCCTTTAGCGTGAAAGAAAGCAGAACAAGCATGTTTTCTCCAAGACACCCTTGTCGTTTGTATGAGGCAAGTCAGATCTAGAGCGTGTAGATTTTTCAGGGGGTGCTAAGTTCGTGTCATCTTTCTCATTTTAAAATGACTTTCTTTTGATTGCACAATACCTTCTGTTACAGTCTGAATGATAGTAGAAATCACAAGAAGAGTCTGATCTGAGAATTTCCCATGTGGTCTCAGCATATTGATCTTTATGCAAAGAATTCTTCTTTTCGGCAGCACGACGTAAGGCATCTTGTGACTTGAATTTTTTAAGACCTGGTGCGTCCACATTGCTCTTCCTACAGTTGATGCATAACTGCAGGGAATATTTAAGTAATGAATAGGGAAATATCAAGCCTTAATAATATTATTATAAAATGATAAATTTATTATTATAAAATGATAAATTTAGAGATTAAAACTTATCAGTAACACCACAAACATTTATACCCAAGCTAACTTTGGAATCTCCCTACATAAAGATGGCAATATAAGGGAAATTCAAGTTATGAAAGTAAGAGTCAAATGTCTGAATTACTCATAATGTGGAAACTCAATATTTCACGCCCACAAACACAACTGTACACACATGCAACCATAAGGCATGACAACAACATTTATTTATTTTATTATATATTTATTCATCCATTCTTTCAGTCATTTAGGAACTATTTATTTATTACTTTATCTATTCATTTTTATCATGTATTATTTGGTAAATAGTGATTAAGCAAAGCTGCTGACAAGATCAGTTCACAGCCGTTAAAATTCAAAACGAGCCTACTAGATTTAGAAATACCACAACATTATGTTTTTTCTGTCTTTCTTTTTTTTAAGTTTTTTTTTTAAATCTTTATTCAATTTCTGAAGGTAGGGACTTTTCCAAGCCAAATGATATTTCAAGCATACTTTACATGCATAAAGCATAAGGTTTCAATTATGAACCAGCCATATTGTTTTACATATAATTCTTTTACACAGGTCTTTTCTATATACAAAAGAATTAATAAATTGAAGACATAACGATTCTTACCTTTGCTCCTTCCATGATGCCTTAATATTTCTCAAAAAGTTGGCAATCATTGGTAAACATGGCAACCAATCTTTCAACCTCGTTGTAGTAAAACCAGTAAGACGACCTCCCCTTCCTGACTGATAAACCTCTACTAACGACTGAGGTCATCTGTGCGTGCACATGATATAGGCACACCAAGGTCTTGGATGCTCACGAATAATGTCTGCCCCTTCTAAAACAGGGCCACTTTGTGACTGTCATTTCCAAGAAGCATTATTTTCCTTGGTCTGTTGACACGATTATTGTGCATAATTTGTTTTCAAAGAAGTAATTTTTCTTATATTTTAAGGGAAACTTCTAGACCCCCTCACAGGATGAAATAACAGTCTTTGACGATGCAGTAATCCCATTCGTGAGCGATTTCCATCAACTTTTGTTCATGTCTTTTTAGCTGAGTAACGCCGTGTGTGGTGGGGCGATTTGGGGGCACTTTAGGGGTTGGGCTGCTGTCTGGGTCCCCGTTCAAGATAAAATAGCTGTCATTGGTGTTTTCACGACAGGTACCCTCTAAGTAACGATTTTCATTTACTTTTGGCCATGTCTCTTTTCACATGAATAACACTATGTGTATATGATGGGGCACTTTGGGGGCGGCTGTCTGGGGCCCCGCACAGGATAAAATAGCTGTCATTGGTGTTTTCGTGGTAGGTACCCACTGAGGAACAATATCCTTCCACTTTTGTCCATGTCTCTTTTCACATGAATAAACTTAATTTTTTTGCCCCCTTGGGGGCGGCTGTCTGGGGCTCCGCACAGGATAAAATAGCTGTCATTGATGTTTACGTGGTAGGTACCCCCTAAGGAACAAACCCCAATCACTTTTCTCCATGTCTCTTTTCACATGAATAAACTCATTTTTGGGGCCCCCTTTTGGGCGCCCCCACGGCTTACTGCACAGGATGCAACGTGCCAGTCGCACATTTTCTTGACCCTTGACTACATCCTAACATGACCTGGCCATCAAAAAGTTTGACCCTTTTCACATGAATAAAATGGTCTGGGCGCCCGGCCTATATTTCTATTAAGTCATTTTCGGATGTGATACTAACATCTTCACAGTTTTACCCAAATCCGGCACAACTGAGTTTTTACATGTCATTTTCAAAATGCTGCTGCTCGGTAAAGCGTGTACGGATGGATGCCATCAAGGTATCATTTTAGAATCATAATACTTCTAGTTTATGGAAAATGAAAAATTATTGTCATAGAGAATATAATGTGGTCACAATAACCCTTTGTTTTAGGGTTTCGTTTTTTCTGGGACGCACTGTATACGCGAGAGAGCTAAGCGACTTAGCGTTAAAAATCGGGGGAGGGGGGTGACGTTTCATGCCCTGAATATCAACCTTCTGGTTTGTAAATTCTGAAAATAAAATATAATGTACGTTACAAAAACACAATCCCTTTATTGTGGTAAAATGTTATTTTGTCATTCGGGCGCCTCGCTGTGCAAATATTATTCGGGTATCTCGTGGCCCGAATATGAGGTTAATTATTGATGTAGCAAACCGAAACCGAAGGAATGTTAGAAAATACAATTTTTGACTGTATTATGCGATTTTTGCCCACGATTTACTTTTCCATATACCTCCTGTGGTTGCTAAACATCACAATAGAATTTTTAATTGATTAGGGGGAGGGAGGATATTTAACAGGTTACTGACTCTGATATTATCGGGAAGGTTAATGGCGGGTAAATGTGCTTTGTGGAAGATCCCTTTTTTATGTTTATGTTCTTATATTACTTTTGGATAAACCGGCCCTCAGACCACACATCGAGAGGCCCTTAAGCCAAAAGTATTGTCCAGCCCGTGGGGCAAATCTCCAAACTCCCCATGGCCTATCCATCCGTGCCTACAGCATCTTGTGCAGTCAGAGAGGGAAAGAGAAAATAACATTTTGGTTCACTCCGAAAGATTCAATCCGTATACTGTATAAGTGGTTATTTTCGCGGTGGTTTTATTTTCGCGATTTTCGAGAGTCGGTCCTCGCGAAAATTTCCACTTCAATATATGGCTATTTATAGTAATAAAAACATCACAAAAATCGCGAAATTAAACCCTCGCGAATTTCCCTACATAGTCCAAAATCGCGAAAATATCTGTACGCGAAAAAAACAGCTTATACAGTATATATAGATTGATTTAGTTTTACAGGTTTGTCTATTCCCAAACATACATGACATGCAGGGTTAGCAATCTATGAGTAATCAATGCAGCGTTCAACATCGTCCATGATTTTTTCCCCCTATATAGGATAGGATTTAAGGCCATAATCTCCTCTGGATGCATGCCCATGAGCATGAAACCTTCTTAGCACTTCGGGGGAAAAAATGTTAATAAACATTACAATTACTATAAATATCGAAATATTAGGGTATTCATATCGTGGAATTGATAACATCAAACCGGACTGGATCAACGAATTAGGATTCAAGATTCAAGATTCAAAATTCAAGATTTATTTATTTTTCGATATCAATTCATAAATAATATAAAGTATTTACATTGTAGAAGAACCTCATCATTCAAACATAACGCATATGAACTTTGTTTTACATGTTGTTTTCTAAAATATGTTATAACAGAGAGAGGTGTACACACGTTTCAATTGTTTCTTGATAATAATAATCGAAAAGGTAATGAAAGGGAACTAGCAAGAAGTGGAGCTTGTAAATAGCATTTTCCCAATTAAAAATCATTATAATTATATACATGATTCAAAAATCTATATTATGATCCACTTTTTGTAACTATAGGACTGGCATGTTACGTTGAAAAAGTGGCTTTACTTTAATCGCAGTTAGATTCATTAATTAGCCCTACCCACTCCTGTGTTGTTGTTTTTATTTTGTGTGTTTAGGTCCTTTGTGTATTTGAATTACGGTTTGTAGCAGGTGCACCATTCATATTGCAAGGATCATTTATTGATTTGTATGCTTGAGCATATTCATCTGAGATTGATTTCACTAATTATCCTAAGAAAGGTGTTCAGTTTTGTCTATTGCATGCGCTTCACCACGATTTGTTTCCCCATTCTTTAGTTTTAGGTTAGGCTTCACAATCTCTGCCTAACATCGTTTTCCGAGGTCGCATTGAGGCCGAACATAAATTTTTGAGAAAATGTCCTTGATTCCCGAGGTTTTAACAGCAGTTTGATTTCACCTTACATTAATTTCCTAACTTAACCGAAGAGTCATGATTTTTTTTCCTTGGTTTGAAATTAAGGTGGGAGGGGGCGGGGGAGGCAAACTGCCCCCTTCAAACACGGTAGTGAAGTTCATATCGTACGAATCCCTGGAATTTATACACACAGAAAACGCCTGCTTAAAAAATTCCCGTGTATATTATTTTCCGTGTATAATCGCATTAGTTCACCAGGAATTTGGTAATTTCATTTGATGATGCGCTTGAAATAACCAGGCAGTGTGTAAAAATTACCCGATTTGTGTTGGCTACCTGTCAACCCGGAACTTAACCGAAAACTCATGCTTGTCAGAGACTTTTGGACTTCCAAAGAGACCCTAAAATGCTGAGGACCTTTTGTTTTGTTCACAGCACCCCAGTAACAAAACCAGGTGCCTGTGAATGTGCCACCGCCCCCTTTGGGTAAACCATAGTTCTATATAGGCTGATTTTGATTTTGATAAACTTTGCTTTAAACATAACTTTTATTACATTTATGATAAAGCAATATTTCTAACAATGTATGCTTGTCTTATAAATGTTTAATCTTTTTCCAGATTTGGGAGGGTAATTGGGTCGTCTTTTTTTTTATTACCAGAAAAAATAAGTTCATATAGGTGATGATGCCACACAAAACCATATAGCAACGCCAGGAAATTATACATACGTCTACATCATTAAGATGATGATAATATTATTCATAATGGTCATGTAGATTAAGCAACGATAATCATTAGCAGTTAATTAACATTTTGTTCGAGCGAGAGAACGTTTTTAAATTCCGCTATAATACATGTTTCTTGAACTATTATTATTTGCGGATGTATTGTTCTGTAAGAAATAGTCTTGATTTCCAATATATTCCTAAGGTGTGTATTGTGTTGATTGTGAGTTAGAAGGTATAATATGCTGCTTCCATAATTACCTTATCAATCGTGAAATCTAGAATATCCTGGCGGGGTGGGGGTGGGGGCATAAAAGTCTGAAAATTCTCTGACTATAAAAAAATTCGAAATAATAACATAATAAATATAATGGTACTAAATAAGCAAAATGGACAAAAATAATATGAAGGCTTCTTATATTACTCAGCAGTATTTTAGGGGTCCAAAGTAAGTATGGGGGCACAATTAACGGGTGCATTCTCTCGGCTTTTCATGATGAGTTCTACAAAGAGATTGCTGATCGTCCTTTTTCTTCTAAGGTAACAACATAAAAGAAGGAGTGAGCCATTCCAGACATACATGTATATCATTTTTTTAAAAATTAATTTGAATTATACGTAAGTTGCGGGGTTTTCAAACAAGTCTGTCAGTAAGACAGAAATACCGAACTGACGGAATCAATATTATCCGGTATTGTGAACAATGTTTTGCTTTCCTGATATTATTTTATTTTATTTTAAAACTTTTTTTGTAGGTTGGGAGGGGGTGGGGTCAAGCTCTGTTTTGATTGCCAATCAAAGTCAAATTCATCAGTGGCGCATCAGGACCTTGGCGTCAGGAGGGGTAAAACATCAGAGTCAAGGGGGGGGGGGGGGGTTAGGGCGATGTATTATCCTTTGGGCAATCTCTTCTTAATTTGTAAAGCTTACAGTTGTGATTTCTGTATAAAATATGTGTAATATTGAAGTGTCAGTAGTTGCAGCGGTAAAGTTATTGGTAAGTGAGCAAAAGTTTGGGCCACATTCCCCGTTAAATTACAGTTTTTAGCAGGTGCACCATTAAATATTACAAGCATCTATTGATTTGTAATTATGAGCATAATCATTTCAGATTGACTTCTTATAGTAAGAAAGGCGTTCAGTTATGTCTATTATGCTGTATATGATTTGTTTCCATATCCCTTTATTTTTACGTTAGGCTTCATAACTTCTGCCTTAGTAACGGATCCAGGATTTCTTGAGAGAGGGGGCTCAATATTCACAAAAAATTCTGAAAAAAGGGTCCTCATAATTTTTGGGCCCCTTTTTGGTCCCAGGGGAGGGGGCCCGTGTCCCCCGTCCCCCCCCCCCCTCGATCCGCCACTGCTCTGCCTAACCTTACGTTTCCAGAGGTCGCATTGCGGCCGAACACAAATTTTGAGAAAGGTCCTTAGTTCATGAGGTTTTAACAGCAGTTTGATGATCATTTAAATAACATTAATTTCCAGACGTAACTAAAAAGTCATATATTATTATTTTTTCTTGGTTAGAAAATTTGTCAAAGGGTGGGGGGGGGGGGGGGATTGGGCAGTAAACACGCTAGTGAAGTTCATATGGCACGAAACCATGGCAATCCTTGGAATTAATTGTCCGTCTACATCATAAGATGAAGTTGGGAGTAGCATAACATGAAGAAGAAGAAGAAGAAGAAGAAGAAGAAGAAGAAGAAGAAGAAGAAGAAGAAGAAGAAGAAAAGAAGAAGAAGAAGAAGAAGAGAAGAAGAAGAAGAAGAAGAAGAAGAAGAAGAAGAAGAAGAAGAAGAAGAAGAAGAAGAAGAAGAAGAAGAAGAAGAAGAAGAAGAAGAAGAAGAAGAAGAAGAAGAAGAAGAAGAAGAAGAAGAAGAAGAAGAAGAAAAAAAAAACTACCAAACCCCCACCCCCCAAAAAAAAACAACAAACAAAGCAAAACCTCCCACCCCCCAAAAAATAAAAATAAAAACAAAAAAACATAAAAAACATTTTAAAAAAACAACAACAACAACAAGACAAATCACTTTTATTGTGCCTTTTCACTCAAAAATTATCTGGCAAGCAAGGTTTTTCAATGTTTGAGGTTCCTTTTGGAGTCCAGGGCCCATCCCCCTACCTGCTTTCACCCCATTACCATCAACATTACTCCCATTTGATATAATTGATCGCTGGATGCTAAACGCGATGGCTCAGTGGTAGAGCAGTGGTCTCGTAACTCGGAGTACCCGGGTTCGAAACCAAGTGGATGCGCTAGTGCCCTTTGGTAAGGTATTAATCTTCATTACCAAGTCCCTCGGCGAGGACCTGTCGCACAGTGGGCCGAAGTCAAACCAAAGTGCGCCAAAATAGGAGTTTGGTGATTGTGATTTTTCTAACTTTTTTCATGTCCTGTTGGAAGATAACACCCTAACGAATGCTTATTAGCAATTTTTGTCTTTTTAATATATTTAAAGTGTCTTACTTTTTTTTTTCTTAAAACTTTGCAATTGTTCCTTTTTACAGCATATGTCTGAAAGTCACTACTTTCCTAAATGCATGATTTTCACATTATTTTTGGAAAAAAGGTATCAATCTGTTATTACTCATCGTTATTCCTAATAACTCATTTAGCAATTATATATATCAATGAGTATTAATCCGAAATCTAATTGATATGTATTACTTATTTTGTGGTAAGCCTGCTAAAAGGGGTAAAAAAGAAGAGGACCTTTTTTCATTGATACAAGGAAAATGTTAACATTGCTGCCGATTTCCGTATTATAAATTATAGAACCAAAGTTCCCAAGGTCTAAGCTTTACCTTGATACCAAATTTGGCTGCCCATTTCTGCCACTTTTCAAGTTAAAGCCAATTTTGTAACCCCATATTTACAATTGTTTTTAAAGCCTACATGTGAGCCAACGCGGCGGTGAAGACGCGCAGTCAAAGTCAATTTCATGAGTGGCGCATCTGGACCTTGGCGTCAGGAAGGGCAAAACATCAGTGTCAGGATGGAAGGGTTGCAAATGTTCATGAACGTGGGGGGGGGGGGGGGTAGGGCAATGTTTTATCCTTTGTGCAATTTCTTCTTAATTTGTAAAGGTTATACTGTGATTTCCATATGATATTGAAGTGTCAATAATTACAGTGGTAAAGTTATTGGTAAGGAAGCGAAGCAAGCGAGCAAGAGTTTGGACCACATTCCCCTTCGAATTGCAGTTTTTAGCAGGTGCACCATTCACATTGATAATGATAATGGAATCTTGTATAGCGCACTTCTCTGTCAGACTTGACACTCCTGGCGCTCCACAATTATTGCCCCGGCTTTAGCATGGCTGCTCTTACGGCGTTCTAGCATTTCAAAGAATTAATTCCTGCGTGAGTCGAGTGTGGTAAATGTAGATTAATGTCTTAGCAAAAGACACTGATGATGCGCTGGTGATTCGAACCCCGCACCTTGTGGTTCACAGTCCGAGGACTTGTCCATATAGACCACAACACCTTTATAATTAAAAGAATCATCTATTGAATTGTATGCTTGAGCATAATTATTTCAAATTTGCCGAATCGGTAATGTCACTGTGATGTAGAGGCGGACAAACAACTCTCCCATTTGCCCAAACACACAAAATGACTAAAATGTCATTTATTTTCCCTCAAAATATATTACTCAGTTGAATCTTTTTCTTATATGAGGACCTATAACAACATAGTACTATCTACAATATGTTTTGAGTACTGCCGCGAGGGAAAAGGCACTGCGGAGAAAACCGCAAATATAATGATATTTTAGTGTACGACAAACGGGAGAATTGACCGCCAGTACATCACAGTCGACTCAACAAATTGTAAATTTGAGATTCACTTAGATTTAGTGGTCTCATTTTTGAAACATCTATAACTTTCTTATTCCTTGTCCGATTTCTTTCAAAATATTCACCATCCTGTTCTATTTTTTGCTCTCACACAAATCATATTATTACGAAAGTTGGAATGCCCTTTAATCTTCTGCAATGCAATCTGTCATACAATATAATTTCCTTTCGTTTTATGACAGGTTGCATTGCACAAGATGAACAACAAATTTCGATTTATGCAAATTATACAAAATACCTTAACTTTTTTTTTTTGGGGGGGGGGGCAACACAGTTAACCCTTTCAGGACAACTGACCACATTTTGTGGTTTGGCTCAATAACTTTGTATTCAGAGCCCTAAAAAATATACCAGATACATGAGTAGAAAGAGCAAAAATTTCTGCACACTCTGTGTCCATTTTTGTTGCATGACCATGTTGCGTTTGATGCCAGGAAGTTTAAAAAGGAAAATAAGCTTTAAAATCCTCAAATTGGCAACACATTGAGAAGTTCAAAATCGCTGATTTTTATCAAAATTGGCAATTTTTAAATCTTTTCAACAGAATTTTTAACCATGTAAATTGTTTTCAAAAACATTACACCTTATTAGACCATGTAGAACTAAAAGAAAAATATTATTGTTGCCAATTTAAAGAACAAAATGTGATCAATTTTGCCCTTAAATAATTCCTGTCCTGAAAGGGTTAAAATTGTCCGAATACCACATGGGATCACAAATCCACAAAAAGAAAGAAAGAAAGGGGGAAAAACCTAAATGGAAAGAACTTTTCTAGGTTCCTAATTAATGTCAAGTCGATTACAGCCCCCTCCCTCGCATGACACGCCTATGCACGAGAGACATTGTCGGTCTCGGGGGTTGTAGTCAACAAACGTGATTCAATAGCACCTGCGACGGAGAGACGCGACCAAGCTGCAATATGAATTAATGGTAGGAACTATTTGAATTATTAACAACTTAAAGGGTAATATTCTTTTACTTCATTTTAGAATAAAACCTTTTCATTATTTCTGATGCTGTTGAGGCCTTACCTACCCTGCATTTGGGACTGAAATTAAACACGAAACATAGCTTAATCGAGGAAGCTCGACCGAATTTTGAATTGCATTGTGTTTGATTTCTGTTGCACTGTACTTTAGATTAGGGTCAACTTACTACTGAAAGATATATACGCGAGAGAGCTATTAAAGCGACTTATTGATAAAAATCGGGGGGGGGGGGAGGGGGGGGGGTGACGTTTCATGCCCTGAATATCAACCTTCTTGTTTGTAAATTCTGAAAATAAAAATACATATGTGACAAAAACAAAATCCCTTTATTGTGGTAAAATGTTATTTCGTCATTCGGGCGCCTCGCTGTGCAAATATCATTAGGGTATCTCGTGGCCCGAATATGAGGTTAATTGTCCCCGCCGAACGAAGTTCGCGAGGGGACTATGAAACGGGCTCCGTACGTGTGTGGGTGTGTGTGTGTGTGTGTGTGTGTGTGTGTGTGTGTGTGTGTCCGTCCGTCCGTCTGTCCGTGTGTGCTCAAATGTTAGAAAATGCTACTTCTCCGTCATTTCTTGGCCGATTTTGATTCTGATTGTTTTATCTGATAGGGCTGGATGGGGGCTTCCAAACTTCTACACAGAATTTTGAAATTCATTAATTATGCAAATTTATGCAAATTTATTCAAAATTGACGAAAAATGCTACTTCTCCTCTATTTCACATCGGATTTTGATTCCGATTGTTTTATCTGATAGGGCTGGGTGGGGGCTTCCAAACTTCTACACAGAATTTTGAAATTCATTAATTATGCAAATTTATGCAAATTTATCCAAAATTGACGAAAAATGCTACTTCTCCTCTATTTCACATCGGATTTTGATTCCGATTGTTTTATCTGATAGGGCTGGGTGGGGGCTTCCAAACTTCTACACAGAATTTTGAAATTCATTAATTATGCAAATTTATGCAAATTTATTCAAAATTGACGAAAAATGCTACTTCTCTTATTTTACATCGGATTTTGATTCCGATTGTTTTATCTGATAGGGCTGGGTGGGGGCTTCCAAACTTCTACACAGAATTTTGAAATTCATTAATTATGCAAATTTATGCAAATTTATTCAAATTTGACGAAAAATGCTACTTCTCCTCTATTTCACATCGGATTTTGATTCCGATTGTTTTATCTGATAGGGCTGGGTGGGGGCTTCCAAACTTCTACACAGAATTTTGAAATTCATTATTCATGCAAATTTATGCAAATTTATTCAAAATGGCTGAAGGTTCATAATGTTTTCATGTTTTATATTTCAGTTGTATACTTGCATTGTTGGTATTCTCTTCTTTTGCATGCAGTAACATTATTATTTTATTCACTAAAGTTTTTCACTGAAGTTTTTAAATTTCAGGCTAGTTGATTTCCACAGATCTGCACTTCCGGCGGGGACATTTATTACGCATTGTGTAATTTACTCATTCACTTGTTATTGATGTAGAAAACCGAAACCGAAGGAATGTTAGAAAATACAATTTTTTACTGTGTTATGCGATTTTTGCTCACGATTTACTCTTCCATATACCTCCTATGGTTGCTCAACATCACAATAGAATTTGTAATTAATTAGGGGGAGGGGGATATTTAACAGGTTGCAGACTCTGATATTATCGTGAAAAGTTAATGGCGGGTAAATGTGCTTTGTCGAAGATCCATTTTTTAAAATGTATATGTTCTTATATTACTTTTGGATAAACCGGCTCTCAGACCACAAATCGAGAGGCCCATAAGCCAAAAGTATTGTGCAGTCCGTGGGGCAAATCTCCAAACTCCCCATGGCCTATCCATCCGTGCCTACAGCATCTTGTACAGTCAGAGAGGGAAAGAGAAAATAACATTTTGGTTCACTCCGAAAGATTCAATGCGTATATAAAGTTAGATTGATTTAATTTACAGGTTTGTCTATTCCGAAACATACATGACATGCAGGGTTTGAAATCTATGAGTAATCAATGCAGCAATCAACATCGTCAATGATTGTTTTTTCCCCAGGATACGATTTAAGGCCATAATATCCTCTGGATGCATGCCCATGAGCATACAACCTTATCACTTGCACTTCGGGAAAAATAATGTTAATAAACATTACAATTGCTATAAATATCGAAATATTAGGCTATTAAATATCGTTGAATTGATAACATCAAACCAGACTGGATCAACGAAGGAGGATAATCGTGCATTATGATCCACTTTTTGAATTTTCCTAACAGGACTTGCATGTTACGTTGAAAAAGTGGCTTTACTATAATGGCAGTTAGATTCATTAGCCCTACCCATCTCTCTGTTGTTGTTTTTATTTTGTGTGTTTAGGTCTGTTGTGTATTTAAAATACGGTATTTAGCAGGCGCACCATTTATATTGCAAGCACCATCTGTTGATTTATATGCTTGAGCATATTCATTTCAGATTGATTTCACTAATTATCTTAAGAAAGGTGTTCAGTTTTGTAGATTGTGATTTACCTATTGTACGATTTGTTTCCCCATCCTTTCATTTGAAGTTAGGATTCATAATCTCTGCCTAACATTATCGCTTTCCCAGGTCGCAATGCGGCCGGACAGAAATTTTTGAGAAAATGTCCCTAATTCCCGAGGTTTTAACAGCAGTTTGAATTTACCTTACATTAATTTCCTAACTTAACCGAAAAGTCATGCTTTTCTTCCTTGGTTTGAAATTAAGATGAGGGAGGGGGGGGGGGGGGGGAGGGGCGGGTATATATATATATATATATATATATATATATATATATATATATATATATATATACGTATATACATCATACGATGAAGTTGGCGGTATTTATAATCTAATGATGATTGAGATTTATTTTTAAAATCGCATAATAGGCATTTTGTTCGAGCATTCACCACAAGACCAACAACATTATTCGCCTTCAATGGAATTGATCGCTGGACGCTTAACGACTAACATAATCCTTGGTAGCACTTGAGCGGGGATATAAGAGTTTGTGGGAGGGATGAATTTGCCACCGCCCCCCCCCCTTTTTTTAAACCATAGTTTTAGCCGATTTTGATTTTGATGAACATTGCTAACATAACTTTTATTACCTTTATGATAAAGCGATATTACTTATAACTTATGCTTTTCTTATACATTTAACTTGATACCTTTTTGAGATTTGGGCGAGTAATGAGGCTCGTCTTTATTTTTTATTGTCCGAAAAATAAGTTTATACCGCACGAGACCATAGCAACGTAATTGAATTATACATACGTCTACATCATAAAGATGATGATAATATTATTCATAATGATCATATTGATTAAGTGAAGATAATCAATAGTAGTTAATTGTCATTTTTTTCGAGCGAGATAACTTTTTAAGATTCCGCTAATATATGTTTTTCCAACTACAATTATTGGCGGATGTCTTGTTTTGTAAGAAATAGTCTCGATTTGCAATATATTCCTAAGCTGTATATTGTGTTGATTGTGAAATTAGAAGATATAATGTGCTGCCTCCATAATTACCGTATCAATCGTAAAGTCTAGAATATTCAGGCGGGGGGGGGGGGGGGGGGGTGTGTAAAAGGCCGAAAAGATTCTGACTATAAAAAATCAGAAATAATATGATAAATATAGTGGTACTAAATAAGCAAAATGCAACAAAATAAGATAAAGGCTTTTTAGATTACTCAGCAGTATTTTGGGGGTCCAAAGTTAGTATGGGGCACAATAATATTAAATGGTGTATTCTCTTGGCTTTGCTGAGGGGGGGGGGGGGGGATTGGGGATGTGCCCCCCTCCCCCACCCCCTCGGCGGGCAAACCTCTCGTTGAATCCGATCTTCCCATGTGAGCGAAGCAAGCGAGCAAAGGTTCGGGTCACATTCCCCTTTGAATTACAGTTTTTAACAGGTGCACCATTAGATATTACAAGCATCATGTATTGATTTGTAATCATGAGCATAATCATTTCAGACTGACTTCTTATGGTAAAAAAGGCGTTCAGTTTTGTCTATTATGCTATATATGATTTGTTTCCCCATCCCTTTATTTTTCCGTTAGGCTTCATGACCTCTGCCTGATACCACACACTGTAAAAATTACTGTAGGTATTTACAGTAAATTACTGGCAACCCGCTGCACAGTAAATTACCGTATTTTTCACGGTATCATACTGTTTATTCTACAATTAAACGGTAAACCGGGGCATATAACTGTACAGTATTTAACTGTAAATAATACAGTATTAAACTGTAAATGATACAGTATTTTACTGTGCAGCCGGGTTGCCCGTAATTTACTGTAAATACCTACAGTAATTTTTTTTTTACAGTGCAGTCACACCGCCATACCAACCCCACACCGACTCCAAACCGACCGACTCTTGGCCATTGGTGGCAATGTAATTTTTTTATGCGGTCATTCGTCGGTCTGGCGGCGGTCTTGTTGGTGTGACTGTGGTATAACTTGTCGTTTTCAGAGGTCGCATTTATATTGCGGCCGAACAAAAATTTTGAGAAAAAGTATTTTGTTCATGAGGTTTTAACAGCAGTTTGATGATTATTGACCGAACATTAATTTCCAAACTTAACTAAAAAGTCATATATTATTTGTTTCTTGGTTAGAAATTTGTCAAAGGGTGGGGGTGGGGGGGGGGGGGATTGGGCAATAAACACACGCTAGTGAATTTCATATCGCACGAAACCATGGCAATCCTTGGAATTTATTGTCACGTCTACATCATAAGAGTATTTGTAGTGATGACAGGGATTTATTTATAATATAGTCACATAATAGAATTTTTTGTTCGAGCGAGATAAATTGTTAAATTTCACTTAAACATGTTTCATTTTTGTGGGGGAGAAAGTATGATGTGCTACTTCCCCAATTACCATAAACTTTAATTGTAATAATTTCTTCGACGTAGAAAATTATATTAATATATAAGTTTGCGACAAGCGCAAGAGTAATCATGACCAGGTCCATGAACCTATTCTGGCTCAAGGCAGGTTTACGAAACAAAACAAGACAAAATACGACAAAAGAAGAAGGGAAAAAAAGAAACAAAAAGAAATACAGATCAATTTGGTTTTGCCTTTTTACTCAAAAATGATCTGACAACCAATTAAATTTTTTTTTCAATTTTAAGTGCCTTTTGGGGTCCAGTGTCCAGCCCCCTCCCTGCATTCACCCTAACACCAACAACATTATTCTCCTCAGGTAGAATTGATCGCTGGATGTTTAACGACTAACATAATTCTTTGAAGCACTTGAACGGAGATATAAGACTTGAGGAGGCATACAGTGTGCCATCGTCTTTTTCTTTTTGCCATTTTTTCAGACCGATTATAATTTCAATAAACATTGCTCTAAGCATGGTTTTATTAATACTTTCTGCTTTTCTTATAATATTTACCATTTTGGAGATTAAGGAAGGTAATGGGGCTGACTCTTTCTTCTTATTATTGATAGTAGTAGTAGTAGTAGTAGTAGTAGTAGTAGATGTAGTAGAAGCAGACCTAATTTGATAACTTGTTTAGCGGCATATTTAGCACACGGCTAATCTACCACAAGGACCTTTGCACAAATAGGAAAAATTACATTATTTTGTTGAATATTGAAGCGTCAATAGTTACAGCAGCAAAAAATTGGGCCACATTTCCCTTTAAATTACAGTTTTTAGCGGGGTGCACCACTCATATTGCATACATTATCTACTGACTGTATGCTTGAGCATAATTATTTCAGAATGATTTCACCCCTTGTAATAAAGGCGTTCTGTTTTGTCTGTTGTATAAACCCATTATATATGATTTGTTTCCCCTTGCCTTCCATTTAGAGTTACGATTCATAACCTCTGCCTAACATCACTGTTTTCCAAGGTCGCATTGCGGCCGAGCAATTTTATTTTTTATTTTAATGTTCTTCAGTTAATTTCGTGAGGTTTCAACAGCAGTTTTATGAATATTTACCTTATATCAATTTCATAACTTACCTATAATGTCATGTGTTATCATTTTTTCTTGGTTTTATTTTAGTCAGTGTGGGAAGGGGGGGGGGGAGGCAAACTGCTCCCCCTTAAAACACGCCATTGAAGTTCATACCGCACGAAATAATGGCAATCCCTGTAATCTATACACACGCCTACATCATAAGGTTCAGTTAGGAGTATTTATAATGATAACAGGGATTCATTTAACATATTAATTGCATGCTAGTAATTTTGTTCGAGCGATAGAACTTTTTAGATTCCACTCATACATGTTTCTTTGTGTGTGTGTAGGGGGGGGGGGTGATCTGCTACTCCCCCAGTTACCATATCGCGTTGATTGTAATAATTTCTTTGACGAAGAAAATTATATTTAATATACAAGTTTGCGACAAGCGCAAGAGTAGTCCATGAACCTATTCTGGCTCAAGGTAGGTTTGCAAAACAAAACAAGACATAACATAACAGAAGAAAACAAACCCCTTACCAAAAATTAAAAAAGACAAGACAAATCACTTTTACTATTGTGCCTTTTCACTCAAAAATTATCTGACAACCAAGGTTTTCCAATGTTTGAGGTGCCTTTTGGAGTCCCGTGCCCAGCCCCCTCCCTGCTTTCACCCCATCACCATCCACATTACTCTCCTTGGATAAAATCATCGCTGGACGCTTAAAGCGATGGCTCAGTTGTTGAGCAGTGGTCTCGTAACTCGGAGTACCCGAGTAGATGCACTAGTGCCCTTTGGTAAGGCATTAATCCTCATTACCAAGTCCCTCGGCGAGGATCTAAAGCCTCGCACAGTGGGCCAAAGTCAAACCAAAGTGCGCCAAAATAGGAATTTGGTGATTGTGTTTTTTCTAACTTGTTTCATATCCTGTTGGAAGATAACACCCTAACGAATACTTACTAGCAATATTGTCTTTTTAATATATTTAAAGTGTCTTAATTTTTTTTCTTAAAACTTAAACATTGTTCCTTTTTAGGGCATTAGTATATCTGAAAGTCACTACTTTTCTAAATGCATGATCTTCATATTTTGAAAAAAGGTATCAATATGTTCATGGTTATTCCTATTTACTCATTAAACAATATCGATGAGTATTTATCCGAAAGCTGATTGATATTTACTACTTATGTTGTGGTAAGCCTACAGTGGGTAAAAATTAAGATTTTTTTTTCCATTAATTATAGAACCAAAGTTCCCAAGGTCTAAGCTTTGCAATGATATCAAATTTGGCTATCACTTTCTCTCACTTTTTAAGTTAAAGCCAATTTTCTACCCCCATGTTTACAATTTTTAAGCCTAAATTTGAGCCACCGCGGCGGTAAAGACGCGCAGTGTCCCCGTAGCTCTGGAGACGATAGAGTCCCTTTATATAAAGCAAGGGTTACACCAGAACCGAATTCTCCCGAATAAATTCGGACCGATTCTGCCCGAATATGGCCTGAATCGGATGGATTCGGTTGATTCGGAACTTATTCGTCTCTGATTCGGGGAGCTCCCCGAATCAGAGACGAATAGGTCCCGAATAGGTCCCGAATCAAGCAGAATCGCCAAGAATTGACCCGAATCGATTTTGGGCATCCCGAATAAAGTCGAATGGCAATCCGAATAGAGGCCAGAATCGAGCCAAATGTGACCAGAATTGAGCCCAATATGGCCCGAATTCCCCCGATTACACCCGAATAATGACCCGAATGTCGACCCGAATCGGGACGAATATGGCCGAATGCGCCGAATACGCCACCGAATTACCCGAATTCGCCATAGAATCGTTGGATTTGGGGCAAATTTGGACCCGAATTATAGCCGAATTCAAAAAACATGATTTTCCCGGAGGTATATATGGGTGTGCGAGGCTATTCGGGTTATTCTGGCCCCTCATTCGGACCTATTCGTCTGCTATTCGGCTGTATTCTGGCCTATTCGGCTTATTCGCCTGTATTCTGCTCTGTATTCGGATGGCGATTCGGATGGATTCTGGGAGCTATTCGGGGCATTCTTGGCAGATTCGGCTCTATTCGTGTTATTCGGGTCTATTTGGCTAGATGATTCGGGTCGAAGCCCGAATCTGCCTAGAATGCCCCGAATGCCTCCCCGAATCCAACCGAATCCGGCCGAATTCCATCCGAATATATCCCGAATATGGCCCGAATGAAATTTGTCGGGGCCACATTCGGGACCATTTTTTAGCGTATTCGGATGGTTTTGAACATTTCAAAACAAGCCGAATCCCTCCACGAATGTTTCAGAATACCTCCCGAATTTTTGCCCATTCGGGGAGGGAGAACAGAATGCTCCCGAATCCACCCGAATTCGAAAATTCGGGTGTATTCGCAGCTGATTCGGTTCCGGTGTAACCCTTGCTTTAAGGGCACACATGAGTAATTCATCCGCTCCCGATGCATTTGGAACCCGTACCAAAGATGATGTAATGGTAGCTGATCAAAAAATATTCATATAAAATTGAATACTTGTCGGTTGTAAATCTATTCAAAAGAAATGGTGTTTGGAAGTCACATTCTTTCATTATGTGGAAGCTTGGACGCCTTGTATTTTAGAGGAATTATTTCATCTGCAGTGCATTTCCACTGTTCACAGCAGTGAAAAGTCGCAGTTCGTGCTTAGCCCCGTTTCAGCCTTCACAGTATTTGTTGTAGCCAAATAAGTGCCCAAATAAAGTACCTATTTTTTTAGTACCATCAGTGTAGTTGCTTCTCTGTCAGTTAAAACGATTTTTGTGGAGAGATTCTTTTAAATATGAATTTTGAATGTGCTTCAAACACGTGTTTTTGTGGGGCCCGAATTACTCGTGTGTTTAAAGGGACTCTAGAGACGACTTTTCAACAGCGCCCTCTACCAGCCATATACGCGTGATGCCTTCGTTTGAATTGCAAGTTTTTGTGTTTATTCGTCTGTGGGCACCGTATCCTAATCATTGTTATCAATAATGCATGCCAATGGGTTTATGTATCTCGAACAGTAATCTTGTACTGTGGCACTGGGTTTGGTACTGGGGGTATATTAAGGGTTAATGGATTAAGCAAAATTTCAAGCAAATTAAGCAAGTATATTGCATATTCTTGCTGGACGTGCCAAAACTTATGCTCTTATAACACAAGCATATCATAAATGAATACTACAATTGCCTTTATCTCTTGTACTGAGCAAGTATTAAAATGAAGTAAGAGGAATAGACAAATGAGCAATATGAAATTGCTTATTATAAAACAATGACTAATTCAAGATGTAAAGTTTCCCAGAAGATTTCTTCCAGACTACTATTATGCAACACGGATACCCCCCCCCCCTTTAAAAAAGGGGGGTCTAGTGTTTTCTATTGGAATATTTTGGTTAAGCGTTAATCTTTTATTGTTTAAGCACCTAACGTTGTTCATTCATTCTATCCAAACTACTTTTCTTGTCAAATATGTTAGCATAACGAGCTATGACTGACAATTTTTGGTTGGACCGGAGACACATCATTATGGTTATTTTGTTCTTTATAATAAAGTTTTCAGCAGCCGATTAGAAATCAGGCCTTTGTTGACATCATACCCGGTTGAAAGTATTTCCGTTGGATTCTCGGGTCAAATTACCCAAAAATAATTTTCGTTTTAGCTCCAAAATATATCAGATACGAATTTTGGCACACTTTGAGTTCATTCTGGCCGACTGTGCGTCGGTCCCCTTGTTTTTTACCTCCAAGTATACACATGCTTTCTTTAGTGGAGTCATTATTTTACGAAAAATAAGGCTTGAACCTCACACAAATTGCAACAGAATATCTAACACGTAAGTATTATCAATATTTATCTCTTCCATAACATATCAAAAGTCCTAAGAAATCCATGGCAAGTAGTCAAGTCGGAAATGGGGGATCCCATGCCCCATCGAGATATTGTTTTTAACCAAAATCTTTGTAATGTCTGAACTGTCTAGTTGAAAATGAATTTTTATGTTCCAATTGCTAAATCGTGACTCATGGGGTTCAAAATCGGCCATTATGGCGGCCACCTTGAATTTTTGTATGAAATTGCATAATTAGCATTATTATATTTTGAATTTAATAGACATCACGCAAAAATAAATAAAACAACTTTTGTGAGTAATATTATTGTAAGGAATAGATTTAAAAAGTTAATCTTGTGATTCGAGTAACCTGGATTTCACAAAACATCAAAAAGTATGAAAAAAGTGGGGGAAAAAATTACATTAAAAATCGTGCATCCTGACGTCAGCTTGTTTTTCAACTGGTAGAAACAATAATAAACTGCTAATTATTGCTAAAATATGTTGGAAGGCATGCAATTATATCTTTTAAAGCATAAATTTACACATATAGCTTAAAAGTGTACCAGTATGGTCAGCTTATTAATAGTTTAGGAAATCACAGCGTTTTTCATGCACAATCGAGGCCATTGACCATTGTGTGCGAAACCCCTCATACTTCTGTGTGTTAGAAGCGGCACAGTTGAGACACTCTACCAACATGACTGGTTAGATTTATATCTTATGTTGTCTGTCTACATACATAAATGTAAGGAATTTCATATATTTTTTTTATACTTTACACTCAGTACTTTGTACTGTTTGAAGTTTTAAAATAAAAGACAGCGAAAGTAATCATTTAAGACCAAATCGAACATAGACACATATTGCAGTGGATTGGAGTACGATTCAGTGCCTGTCTTGAAGTTGAGGGGCTCGTCTAATTAGCTTCTCATACACAAAGTTCATGGCATCTATAAGCTGGCAAAGTGGTTCCCCCCCCCCCTTATATTTTGTTAAAAACGATTTATGCAGTAGAACAGACGGTCAACAATTTATTAAGATTATAATTTTTATCAAAAACTCTTATCCCACAAAGCTTAATATTGACTGCAGTTTCCGACCCATATTTTTTTGGTTGAAATTGATGAGTAGTCCATGGGGTTTGATGATAAAAATCATTCAATTATATATGATATTTTTGATTATTTTACTGGGAATGATTTGATGAGATAAATTAATGGTTTTGGAGTAATGGAGACAGTAATCTCAAAATCAACGAAGATGTCAGATCAGAGACACGAGAAAGGGAAAGAAAATGCACAGATGGAGAAAGAGGGAGAAAACGAGAGGAGAGAGAGAGAGAGGAGAGAATAAGAGAGAGAGAGGAGAAAGACGGAGGGTGCAGAGTCTGGGAGAGGGGGACAGAAGAGGGAGAAAGGACAAGAGAGGGAGAGGGTGGCAGATAAGGGCTGGGGAGAGAAAGGAGAGGAAGAGGAGGAGAGAGAAGAGAAGAGAAGGCAAGGTAATGCAGGGAGGAAGGGAGATGATTGAGAGGGAAAGACAGAGAGAAAGAGAAAGAGAAAGAGAAATAGACAGACAAGCAGAGAGACGGGGAGAGAAGAGGGAGATAGGACAAGGGAATGGGAGGAAAGGGGAAAGAGGGGAAAAGAGAGAGCACCGAGGGGAAGGATCAAATCAGTGAAGGACAGAGAGAGAAAGGAGAGGAAGAGGGAGAGAAGGGAGGAGAATGACAGGGAGGATATGAGAGGTTGGAATGGACAGAGAGAGAGAGAGAGAGAGAGAGAGAGAGAGAAAAGAAGCCGAGAAACGGAGAGAGATGAAAAGGAAGATTGGACAAGAGAGTGGATGCATTAGGGAGAGAGGGAGGGAGGGAGGGGGAGGGATAGCTTAGGGGAGGATCGAGTGATGGATAGAGTGAGGGGATGAAGAATGAAAAATGGAGAGAGGGTATTGAGATGAAAATGGGAGAAATGGAGTGAGCGAGAGACGGAGAGACACAGAGGAAATGAGACGTGGGATGGAGGGAGAGATAGACAGACAGAGACAGACAGACAAGTATAGGTGGGGAAAGAAAAGGGAGATGGGGCAAGGAAGTGGATTGGGGTAGTAGAGGGAGAGGGAGGGAGAGTGAGAGGATTTAAGAGAAGGAGGGGAAAGATGATGGTCAGACAGATAGAGACAGGGAGGAAATGAGGGAAGGGAAAGAAGAAAGAGATACAGAGACAGAAGGAAGAGGAAGAGGAGACAGGAGAGCGATATAGACAGAGAAGTACAGGGGAGAGAGGGAGGGAGGGGGAAGGGAGGTAAAAAGAGATATCGAAGGTAGAGACGGGCATGGTTACGAGTGAAGTACAGAGAGTGAGGGGGGGGGGGGGGCTCAGGGAAAGGAGAGAGCATGAGACCGAGAGAGACAGAGAAAGAGAGGGAGAGAGATGGACAAGGAGAAATATATAAAGTGAAATTGGGGAGGGGGTGTAGAAACAGGGATAATAGAGAGGTGGTGAACAGAAAGACAGAATGAACAAATGATGAAAGACGAAGGAAGAAGATGGACAGGGGGAGACTTGGAAGGGAATTAGAAGAAGGGAGGAGAGACAGAGACATAAAAAGAAGAGTGCGGGACAGAGAGGGGAAGATGAAGAGTGGGAGATAGAGAGGGGAGGAAGAGGGAGGAGAGAGAGACAGAGAGAGAGAGAGAAATAGAGAGAGAGAGAGAGAGAGAGGGAGGATTGGGAGAGGAAAGGGGAGGAAGTGTGCAAGAGACAAGGACAGAGAAAGAGAGAGAGAGGGAGAGAGAGAGAGAGAGAGAGAGAAAGAGATAGAGAGGTGGCGGCGGAGAGGAGAGATGAAGGTCCTGCTCAAAAAAGGGATATTATGTATGATAATCGTACAATACAAACTTACGCATGATACTCTTAATACAAGTAATCACGGTTTGCATGTACCATCATGATCCACCATCATCACAAGTATTATCATTAATATTATTAAGAAAAAAATGTAGGCAGATCATAATTAGTAGCATGTTCAAAGCAAAAAAAAAAAAAAAATCAAACAATTGAGATAATAGTATGGAACTATATTATAAATATCTTCATTGGGGTGCAAGGTGCATGGCTACAGCTGCATCCCAAGAATGTGAAATTACCTATATAATGGTGGCCGACACCTTATATTCGGGCAACCGTCACCTCATATTCGGGCAGGGAGGTGATTTCTTATTTTTTTTTAAACTGGATCATACGTTGGCTTAACTTTATGCAACATTATGTTATCCATCTCAAAATGTACTTAATTTTGCATTCGGGTATATTTTGTTCAGTATCTGTACAAAGTGATACACCTACGTTTAAAAATCATGAAATAATCCACTCCACACATTTTATCCAAACTGATATTAAAGTTATCATTTTTGTTCGCTGGTAAATCTTTTCTTCCATTGTATATCTTTAACATGTCTAATTATTAATATCAAGGTGTGTGCGATCGCAATGAAAACATATTTCTACCGAAACCAACGAAATTTTATTATGCTTTACCATTTTGTCAAGTACAGCATTATTGATACATATTATATGAATTTCAAGCAATTGTGTGTTTGAACATACATGAATCTTACCAATCATACCAAGAGAGTGCCCGTACTGTGCCGTCTCTGACGCGAATCGTTACCCATGTCTATCCCAATATGTATCTATGTTTGATTTGGTATCAAAATGATTAATTTGTTTGTCTTTGATTTTCAAACATCAAACACTATAAAGTACTCAACGTATATTATTAAAAAAACATCAATTAAATTCCGTTCATTTGTGCACATCACATAACGTATATTTACTCTTAAAGTGGGTTTTCACGGGGCAAGCGAACGATTCGCGAAGCATCCTTCGCGAATCGTTCGCGTGCCCCGTGAAAACGCGACTTAACCAATCGTGTTGGTAGAGTGCCTCAACTGTGCCTCTTCTAACACACAGAAGTCTATGAGGTTTTGCACACAATGCAATGGGCCTCACTTGTGCATGAAAAACGCTGTATTTCCTAATCTGAGAGGTATCACTAATAAGCTGACCATAACTGGTACACTTTTATGGTATACGTGTGAATTTATGCATGAATATCATGATTATATCCCTTTCAACATAATATTTTAGTAAGAATTAGCAGGTTATTCTTGTTTCTACCAGTTGAAAAACAACATGGCGTTAGGATGCACTTTTTTTAGTGCAAATTTTATAACCCTTTTCACACATTTTGATGTTTTCTGGAACCAAGGTTACTCGAACCACAAAAATAACTATAAGTCGATTCCTTTATACTAGTGCTGGTATCGGCATGGAAAATCTATGTCGCCATGTCGCAATAAAATTAACGCCGATGTCGACATGTGTCGACATCTGGACATGAGTCAAACAAGTCTAAACTCGGGTCGCTCCCGTAGTGACCGTACACTATTAAACCAGAGTTACCCGACACAAATTCACAAGAGCTTTACATGGAATACATGCACTATGTCCTCACGGGCTCACACTCGCAGTCATACTCACTTACAGTTCTCAAAGATGCACACTGTCAACTATTTGCCCCAAAATTTGTTTTGTATGATCCAATTTATCAAGCATTAATGAAAGTCATGCGTTGCGAGTCAGCTAGTGTCGCATATCTAGGCATGTACATGTACGTAATGTATACCGGTCGCAGCTAGATACGCAGCGATCGTGTCGCGCGCGCGCGCTGCTAATGCGTATGTGAAATAAATCACGTACGCGCGCACGACGCCACGGCGAGGTACATGTAATTATATAAGACCCATTTTATGTCGCCATCGGAGTATGCGTGTCGACATGTCGGCAAAGTCCAAAACCAGTACTTTTGTCGCCATAGTGGCGACATCAGGCGTGTCGATAACAGCACTACTTTATACTAATATTAATCAAAAAGCTGTGTTATTTATTCTTTCGTGATATCTAATCCAAAATAATATATGCTAATTATGGAATTTCATCAAAATTCTATGATTGCCGCCAAAATGACCGATTTTGAACCCCATGGGGCATGGCTTGGCACTGGGAACATAACAAATTATTAATTACACACTTCAGGCATTACAACAAACTTGGTTAAAAAAATATCTCGATGATGCACGGGGACTCCCATTTCCGACTAGACTAAAGTGGTGGAAATTAGTTTTTTTAGAGGTTTTTCTCAACCATTAATATGTACAACTATGTGTGCGCTATATATATCCTTAATCCTTCACGGACTGACGCATCTTTCCATATTCCGAACGGATCAAGGTGAATAGCGTACACATCATGGGTGTCGATCCCGGGGAGGGGGGGGGGGGTATATATTTCCCCCCAAAAAAAAAATAAAATAAAAAAAAAAAAAATAAATAAATAAATAAAAAATTGAGGTGGGGCGATGGCCTGTTTTATCACCCCCCCCCCCAATATTTTTGGATGAAATAAATAAGAATTATGACACATTAACTTAAAAGTAATAATTATCTAAACTCATGATGTTTGATCTTGAAATACCATCACATTCTTTAATGATTAGAAGTAAGGAAATAAGGAATGCCATAATTTCTACGCGAAAATATCGAAGAAAATTCGTTTGCTCGCATTGTTATTCTCAATTAAGGGGTTCCGTCCATTGGCTTAGATCCGTGCATTCCTTCTTTTCATTAAAATGAAAAAAAAGCATTTTGGGATGCTCTAAAATGCAAGTTTTATAGACAGATCTTTGAAAAAGCCCCTGGTGTGGGGGGGGGGGGGGGATACCCCCTCCCACCCCCCCCCGCTCGGTCGCCTCGCTCAGTGGTGTATCTAGCGGGGGGAGGGGGGGGGGGGTTGCAGGGGGGCACGTGCCCCTGGCAGCACTTGGAGGGGGCGCAAAAAACGCAAAGGAGAGAAACAAAAATAGGGGGAAATGAAGAAAAATCATAATCTTTACGGATCACGCGCCCCCAAATCCGCAGGGTAAATGCACTAGATATCTAGTTTTTGAAGGTTTGAAATGCGAAAATTTTCCAAAGCTCGGTCGCTTTGCTCCCTCGCATAATTATTTTCTTTCAGGATCTCGTAATTTAGGGCCCCCCAGTATATAGTTCTTAAATAGCTTAAAGGGTTCAAAAAGTTTGAAAAAATAAAGATGTAATTGCTTTGCTCGCTAAATCATGTAAGTTTCATGACTCCGGCTAAATATTGCGCCCTCAATATAGGATAAAGTGTATAAAACAGCATTTGCAAAGGTTCAACTTTTGAAAGAAATCTCAACTTCAGGTCGCCTTGCTGAATTTCTCGACTCTTTCTCAAGCCTATAGGGTTTTCGTTAGTTCTGCTCCCGATTGTAGAAGTGAGTGAATAGAAAACCGTTTATCAATGTATAAAATTAGATCTTCTCTACCGCTCACTCAACTGCGGTGGTCAATTGCAAATTTCCTGGGCAAAATGCACAAGAAAATGCGTTTTTTAGGGTTAAAAATTGAAAATTTGCCGCTCGGTCGCTTTGCTCCCTCGCTTGTACAATAACGTAGATAAGTGTGGGCACTCGGGGGGGGGGGGGGGGGGGGGGGGGGGGGGGGGGGGTGGTGGGGGGGTAACTTCATTGTTTGCCCCGGGCGCCATAATCCCTAGATACGCCACTGGCTTCGCTCCCTCGCCGGTCACCCCCCCCCCCCCCCTCCCTCCCCCAAGCATGAACACGGATCGACACCCCTGGTACACATGATTTCGATAGCGCGTTTGTCATTCGCTTTTACTCTACGGTATAGCCCTTACAAGGCTGTAGTGTATTCCCTGATAAGCCATGGTGAAATGAAGTCCCGTCATTAAGGAAGGGGGGGGGGGGGGGGGTATTTCGGGAAGACACGGGTCTTTAGTGGATAAAGTGCAAAGGAGCAAGGAAAATGAGAGAAGGGGGTGGGGGGTGGCTGGAGCGGTCACTCTTCTTTTTATATCCCTTGGGGCCCCTCTTTCCCTGTCCTTCCTTTCTCGATCTTTTCTTCTTTTTGCCTTCTTTGTGAATCATGCGATGAGAGAGGACACTGCGAAAACGATGAGTTGTGGGCCTGTAATCAAAATGGGATATTTAGTGGCAATTTGACAAGATACAGTCAGTCTCTTAACGTTATTTTGAAATAAGATCCAGTCTAGATATATTCAGTTTTCGGTTGAGCTAAAAATATGATATATTATTATATTATCAAAATTGATCCTGGATACATAAACATAATCAGAAACAACAATTCATAACTATCAGACTATGGTCTGTAAACAGTCACCTGATTCTAAAACCATAATGTTAGAGCGCACTTGGGCCTATTGGTGCTACTTCACGTCACTTTTGACATTGATAACATACATTTGAGATAACCCTGACCTTACCTTTAAAATGTTTAATAATAATGACAACAAGGTACAGAATTCGATACAATGAGAATAACAATTTGGATTTCATAAAGTTGTTAAATATGCTACAAATTTGATTCAAGAAGTCGATTGTAACAAGTGCAAGATTTTGGAGTTTACAAAGATATATATAATAAACATTAATGATTAAATGATAATACACTTTAAAATAGTGTTAAATCAACATTTATAAGGGCTCTTTAATAGAAGTGACATAATTTACAACTGTTGGATCTCACTATTCATTTTGCTTGTATCCAACACATGCAAAAGATCAGCGTGTTAAACGAGCGTGTATGTTAGCAGGTATCCGCTTTATATCTTCAAACCCCCAGAGATTTATTATTCAGTTTTGTGTTCCAATACCGCATGTTCATTTTGCTTTTGTTTACGTTCATCAGAAAAATACTATTTCGCGGAAAGACCAAGTTTTTAACGTTAGTAACGGTAATGTGTGCTCCCCAAAGTACGCTGTTAGCCATTCTCCTCCAGCTAATTTACATGAATAAAGAAACAGTAATTGAATTTAATCCATGGTTACGAGAAAGAGTTCATCTTTCCAGATCCTTGTCTCGACTACTTACTATATAACTGATAATGCTAACTCTTTCCAACTTGTTTCCCCCCTCCATGCCCTCTCTCTCTTTCCTCCGCTCATATCCTAATTACTATATATTTCCCACCCTAATTCATTATGTCACAAAACATACCTTTGATATAAGTATAGGCCGATGCTTTCATCAGAGGGTGTTTCTGAAAGTCATCGATATCTTTACAAATAGTTTGTCCTCCAAGGTTCAAATTAGATACATTATGATCCATGTTGCTTTGTTGGACAAGCACGAAATTATAAGAAGGTTCGTCAGGGCGTGTCCAGCTGAAACCGAGTTAGTCAATCTATATGTGTATAGTGGTTCTGCTCGTGCTTTCGCATGATGGCCGAAATTTTTTTTTTTTTTAATCAATCCAGTTATTTTTAATACTTTTCATCACTTGGATTCCTTAGGACCTTTTATATGTTATTAAGTGGATATTAATGAGACTAGAACAGGGGAAATATTATATATTGCAATTAGTGTGAGGTGATTCTCGTATGACTCCACTACTTATAGCAGTCAGGTAAAACAAACCGTCAAACCAACCATCAAACCAACGACTAACATAACTCTTTGTATCATTTTAACGAAGATGTGCCACATTTTCTTTTAAACCATATTTTTAGGCCGATTTTGATTTGATGAACACTGCTTTAAATATACATTTTATTATATTTCTGATACACCGTCATTATTAACATATTCTGCTTTTCTTATAATTTTTTACCCTTTTCCCCACATTTAGGAGGGTAATGAGGCTCGTCTTATACCGCACGAGGCCATAACAATGCCTGAAAATTATACACAGGGCCTGCATGTACGTCTACATCATAAGACGACGATGAAAGTAGTTATAATGATCATAATTATTAAGTGAAGATAATCGTTAACAGTATTTTTTTTTTCGAGCGAGAGAAAATTTTCAAATTCCGCTAATACATGTTTCTCCAAATACAATTATTGGTGATGTCTCGTTTTGTAAGAAAGAATCTTGATTATTCTTTTTTCCAGTTGATTCATAATCTGCATATTGTGTTGTTTGTATGTTGAAATGATGTACACTCTAAATGTGGAAGAGTGAAAAACCACTCTAAAAGAGTGAAAGTTCACTCTTTCAAAGAGCCGTATGAGTGACCAATCTTTTAGAGTGAATCTCACTCTTAAGAAAGAGTGACATAATTCACTCTTAGAAAAGAGTGAACTGTTAACTCTTTATTAGAGTGACTTGCTCACTCTAAATGAGCTAGGAGGGATAAGGGTAACTCTTGTAAAGAGTGCAAATTTCACTCTTATAAAGAGTGGTTTAATCTGCTCCTTTTATGACGTAATGGAGAACAACATGCAAGAAACCACTATTTGCAACTACTTTGATTGGAACAAATTTGCAAAGTTGCATTTATTAAATCATTAAAATCTTAATTTTGAAGATTAACAATGCAAATAAAATTACATTTACAAAAAAAAAATATATATATATATTAATTATTCAATTCAATTCAAAATTCAATTAAAAAAATTAACATCAAAAATGTATTTTTTCCAAAAAAAAAAAAGAAAGACACAAGACAGTGGAGATGCAACGGAAGGCAAAAGCCTGTGAAATGTTGCACCACCGAACAAACAAAAGCAGAAGACAAGACAAAACAATACATTACAGGACACTACAAGGCAAGACAAGACAAGACAAGCCATGTGCGGAGACCTGACAGAATAATACATACATTCAAAAAAGGGTTATGAAAGGGTGTAAAAAAAAAACTAGAAGGGGGTGGATACCACCTCCCCCCCCCCCCCTTCGTTAGACGAGGATCAACAAACAAACATGCAAATGTTATCTACCTACCTATCATACCCAGGATTTAGAGTTTAAGACAGGTATTGGAGTATCCATTATTGTGTCAGTTTATAACGGATAGGCGGGTCCAACATTTGGATGCCAGTGGAACTACGATAAAAATATGGAACTCGCGCATTCTTTATGACACAATACTGGATACTCTAAACAAAAATCCCTGTCTGTTTTTCCCATTTCTCATTCTTATTCAGTAACACTGGATTTCAATTATTTATACACAGACTTTAACAACCAAAAAAGTTATACAATCAAAAATATACAGAATATTAGACATATTTGTGATATGTCAATATTTAAAATTTGATTGAGATAAAAGTTTTAGCTCCCCAATAAACTTTATATGATGTTCATTAGAGGTCTAAAAGCCGAGATACATACAATCTTCTGTTAAGCAGTCAAACAAGAGCCCCAGGGGGCTTAACGCTCACCTGAGAATTTTGATTAATTAAATCTCTTTGTTCTAAATAAAATTCATTCAGGAGCCGAAATGCTCAAATTAGAGAATAAAAGAGGAATTTTAGTTTTGGGCATCTTGTGTGCCATCATACAAGATTCTTGAAGATAGGCACGTCCAATAATTTGAGTAGTGGATTCCTGCGCAACTACGATAAAAATATTGGCAGCGCCTATATTCAAGTATTCAAGTACTTTGTTTCCATTCCCGAAGAGTTTTTCACGTTTAAAGTGCAATTAGCTTTGATATGGTTTTGCAGTATTTCTGATCAGATACAGTTATAATTGATGTGTTGTAATCTGTTTTTCTTTCTTCAATCTGAATCAATTTTGGAAGTTGGAATGAATTTGGGTTTAAAAATTTAAAAATTTTAGAAAATAAAAAAAAATGCAAAATACTAAAAAACTGCCAAAGTACTCAAAAGTGCCAGAGCACTTAAAATACTCATTTGAGTATTTGTAACAGCCCTATGTATTATAGTTTGCCAATCACATCTCAATATACATGTATGCTGGTGCTGTGTGTTGCAAGTAGCACCATTTTTACGCTTGACATGTTTCATCACTACGCTGTAGTCTATACTGACAGATGATGGGCAAACTACTTTGAAAGTTATAATAGCCCTCACCAACCCAACCATATGGTACAGCATTTATAACAATGGTCAGCTTAGTGAGCTGACTGGGAGTTCAATAGGTTGGTAAGTTATAAATTGCTAATCAAGTAACAACTACAAACACAGCTATGCCAGTGTTCAAGAGACAAGAAATAACACCAACATGGGCAAAAAAAAAAACATGGTAACAGTTAGCCATGTGGCATTTAAGAACAACTACCCTATCTGGAATTTTTGTGGAAATACAATACCTTTAAAATTTTGTCAAAAGTCTACAAACTACTCCGCAAAGTTAGCAAAATCGCACCATTTGGTACATGGCTTGGTATTCTTAGCTTCACTCAACACTGGGCAGTGCCAAATTGTAAGTTATGAATTGCTAATCAAGTAACAACTACAAACACAGCTATGCCAGTGTTCAAGAGACAAGAAATAACACCAACATGGGCAAAAAAAAAACATGGTAACAGTTAGCCATGTGGCATATAAGAACAACTACCCTATCTGGAATTTTTGTGGAAATACAATACCTTTAAAATTTAGTCAAAAGTCTACAAACTACTCCGCAAAGTTAGCAAAATCCCTTCATTTGGTACATGATGGCTTGGTATTCTTAGCTTCACTCAACACTGGACAGTGCCAACATTCGGCTTCACTCAACACTGGACAGTGCCAAATTGGTAAGTTATAAATTGCTAATCAAGTAACAACTACAAACAAAGCTATGCCAGTGTTCAAGAGACAAGAAATAACACCAACATGGGCAAAAAAAAACATGGTAACAGTTAGCCATGTGGCATATAAGAACAACTACCCTATCTGGAATTTTTGTGGAAATACAATACCTTTAAAATTTTGTCAAAATTCTACAAACTACTCCGCAAAGTTAGCAAAATCCCACCATTTGGTACATAATGGCTTGGTATTCTTAGCTTCACTCAACACTGGACAGTGCCAACATTCGCTGCTCACTCAACATTGGACAGTGCCATCATTCGGGCATATTTGCTGCTCGCACAGTGGGTTTTACTTGGGTGGAAATTTCGTAAATAATACCGTCAAAGAAGTTGTAGAACGACTCCAAGCATGCGGGGTAATCAACATGAAAGATGTAAAATGACTTGTACAATTTGTCGAAGGCATCCCAAAGAATCACTTCCAACGGGAATGCTGGTATTGTCCAAGATCAAGAAGTGCTCCTTAGCATCATCCCCATGCACCAAAACAAGCAAGAATGGTTGCGTGTAGATTGCTGCTTTTGTCTTGCTAAAATGCTCAACATCTGTTTCCAATCTGCAAGTCAATACAAAAAGAAGACTGTAGTTCATTTTGGAGTATAATGTATGATATGATCAAGGAGATGGGTTACTTGATAGCACCAACATTTGCTGGTTCATCAGCATCCATAACTTTCATTAAAAAAACAATATAGCCATTATGATGAAACATTGTTGCCATCTTTTCAATTTTATCACATAAATTTAGATAGTGTGATTGTGAAATTGACAGTTATCAACGAATGGATCCCTTGTCTCATTATCAGAGCCCATTAGTTGCTTGTGATCATAAACTCTTGAATAAAATGCAGTAAGACTTCCTGAATAGAACCATCAGCAATTTTCAGAATAAGAAAAAAAATTGTGATTTTGGTTATCCACCGTTTTTTCCCCCAGGTATTCATAGATTTAAACTATAAGTTACTTTAACCCTAATTAGACTGGCTATTTTGATCCCTAATAAGACTGGGGGGGGGGGGGCTGATTCAGCCTCCCCCCTTGAGATCTCGGCCGCGGATCGTGCTGACGCCGCAAAATTTTGCACGCGTGTAGAGGACCGCATAAACTACACAACTTCATAAACAGATGTTCAAATATATTCATTGTTTATTTTAATTAATTATGCTAATTTATGCGTAAAGCCGTAAAAACATACTTTTGCACTAAATCACTAAATTAAGCTTCTAGAATGCTAATTTTGTTATAAATATTCCTAGTTACATTCCCCACAATTCCACATTACAAAAAATCCGGAACCAAAATTAATTTCTCGTTTTTTTTTTTGTTTTTAATTTATTCTTATGTATTTCTTGTTTTTTCCTTGTTTTTCGACTTTTTGTTTTGTTGTTTTTTAAGCGAAATGTGTCGCAAACATTTTTTGAAGCATAATTATGCTAAAATAAATTAATTTCAGGCATTGAAAACAAAAATATGATTTTTCATTTGAATTAATTGAAAAAAAAACACAATTTACAATGACTTTGTACACAAAATCACGTTTTTGAACAATTTTGAGGTTGACAAGCTTTTTTTTCTAATGGGCGTGGCTCAAGAACAGCATGCATGAGCACAACAAATTTGGTCTCAAAAGTTGCGCGAGACTATTTTGCACTATCAAAAAAATTTTATGTCGAGGTGGGGGAGGGGCTGAATCAGCCCCCCCCCCCCCCCCCCCCCCCCCCCCGTCTTTCAAGGGTTAAGTCTTCTTGATTCTCAACACTTCTTGTTCACCCACATGCAAAACAATCTACTCAAAGCATTTCTGTGAACCATAAACAGACTAAAGTTTCACCTAACTTACCACATTCTTCTGCATGAGAAATGTTTGCAGGGTCAGCTCTGGTTGGCCCACTTGTTCCCTTCTTTTTGATCCTGGAAGTAACTTTACTAGGCCCTCCAAAACATCAAGGTCACCTGAAAACGTAACAAAATCCATTTATATGAAAGTTAATGCCTATGACTTTAGAAAAACACTCAGTTGATCAATGCCATCCATAATCTTGCTACACATCTTAACATAACAACATGTCAATGACATTATAATGGATTTAAAATAGCATTTGATGAAGTACCTCATTAACACATTCTTTTAACAATTATAAAGTGTGTAAGATTTGAAGACTTCACCCCAAAATAAAGGAGCTATATGAATGAATTTTGTCAGTGTAATCATTGGTCTTTACGGTACATTATGGTGCAAAAAATGGTCTTGTAAATATGTGTACTTTATCTACAGGTACACAACTGTATAATTAATACAAATGGGTTATTGTTTCCTCTAGATGTATGTCTTTCAATGGAGGCTGGATCTGATGTCTGAAAATAACAACTTAGAACACAGACACCACCACCTGCCAAGTAATTCCATTTAAATAAGCAGAGCAAAACTTTAAAGCAGGGCTCGACACTAGCGGTGGCCCGGTGGCCCGGGGCCACCAAAAATGAAAGTCGGGCCACCAAAATTCCAGAAAGTCCAAATTTGGTGGCCCAATTGGGCCACCCAATTGGGCCACCAAAAAATTTTAACACCAGCAAGGGAATAACATTGTTTTTTATTTTTTCGGGCCACCAGATTTGCTATTCTGGCCACCAAAAATTGAAAATTGGTGATTTTGGTGGCCCGATCGCAGCAATTGGGCCACCAAGAAAAAAATTTAGTGTGGAGCCCTGTTTAAAGTGACATTACTTAATACTTACTGACGGTATCATCTGCACTCTCCAATTTCACTATCCCATCACTTATCAGTAGCTGCTTTATAATTGGATAGTAAGTGTGTCGCCACTTAACAGGTTGCCACCGTGGTCGGGATATAATCCCTCAAATTCAAGATTCATCTGCAAAGAGTGTAAATTTAAACTACACTTAGTTACCTTTAAGGCGTTGTGGATTACAATTTTGAAAAAAAAAAAGTTGCCAGCCGCAAGCGCCCAACTATTTTAAATCCCAACTTTCCCATTATGTGACTAGTTTATCTCTGTTGTAACTTGTATATTTTTAACCTGACTTCTGATTTGAAATAAATGTGAATTGAATTGAATGAGCTACGCGAGAGAAGCCAAGTTCCATTTGATATATCAAAAAAAAATCAAACATTCCGCAATTCTTGTTCGGGTCAATTAAAATACAAAGTTGTTGTTTTCAAATAGATTCATTGAAAATTTAAGAAATTTAGATACTACGACTCAGCATTCAGCGCATTTCTGCAGGGAGCATATTCTTGTTTGATCAAATTTTAGTCACAAATTCATGGCAATACTTATTAACTTTGCCTCCACGAAATTTTAGCATGAGAACTTATGTTTGAGAGACACAAGCAGAAATTTATCGCAAGGAAGTCGCCCTGACATGTTCCCGCTCAGTAATCAATTAACATGTTCTGCATAACATTATGTCATTAGCCTGATTAGGTCTAGAACTGCGCGTAACTTTGTAGCGCGGCGCTTTCACTCACCACCGGGATGAACACGGGGTTTCTAGTGAGCTACAACTAGTCAGACCTGAGCGAGGAGCAGCTAAGACTAAGAGGAAAGAAAAAGACAGGGCTGCGATTGAAGTGCTATTAATTTTTAAGCGACACAGTGCTTGCCGATATTTTCAGAGCCCTGGAAGAGGAGTATATTGCCATTTCATTTTTGTGAAAATAAATCGGGAAGAGATCAACTTACCGAAATATTCCCGGTAGAATTTAGATCAAGTTTGAACCGAACGGGAACTGGGTCTAGACAATCTACGGTAGGCTACAAACACAACACACAATGACACAAGCTCATGAGCGTGAAGCCCGGCCCGGGGCCGGGAGCAAATTTGCGATTCCCAAACGGTTCGGGTATGTGAGCGGCATGATTGGCTGATTGCTGACTGGTTTTTTATTATTCACGAGTTATTTGACTTTAAATTACAGTTGGGCTTTATTTCGTTATTGTTGCATGATTGCATCATCGCCACTTGTGTGGCATCTCTGAACCCAAAGAACGAGAGTTTGATTTCCGGGTAATCCTGGGTTTTAGCAGCTGAAAACGTACCAACTGGACATCAGTTTCAACTCGTATACATTGTGTGCATATTGCCATTGACATATGTGGAGCAAAATTTTGAGGTAAGTGAGTAAAAGGGAAAAGGGGGAAAAAGCGTTTTTGAAATTGCCCAGACAGACAGAATCTGTCAATGGGTATCATTCCAGAAACGTTTAGCACCAGAAATGGTCATTTATGTTTAAAAAACGTTCGTCCATTAACTAAGTGAAGTCCATTCAATAAGTCATGAAAAATGACAACTATCGCGTGCTTTTAGCGGAATGCGTCTATCACTCTACGCCAGCTCCAACGGGCTGGCTTTCATAAGCCGAACCGTTTAGGAATCGCAAATTGAAATTCGCGCCCGGCGAATAAGCCTAAAATGAAACATAAAATTGACAGCTACACACACCTCACATGGTCCAGTTTAAGCATATTTCACGTCTCGGTAGTCTACCTATCATCTAGCATTTTCTCACCTGTAAATATTTTGATTATTTCCTCGGGAAAATGGCGCTCCTCCAACCACTCCTCTACAGTCTGCAGCTGTGGCTGTCCACCGGCCATGTTGAAATGATTGAAAACTGACGAAATTTTGCACAGCAACTGCGCGAAAATAGCCGTTCCTGATTGGTCAATAGTTCGCTCCGTGAAAGAGCGGCGTTTTCGAGTCACTCCTTCGCGAGCGGACGTCACTCTGGTACCGGAGTGAATCGTGGAAACATATTTTCACTCTTAAAGAGCTAAACTACCCTCGATTAGAGTTAAATCAAAGTCACTCGAAATTTCGAGTGATTTTTTCACTCTTTCACATTAAGAGTGTAGTGCTCTCATAATTACCATATCAATCATGAATTTCTCTATCAGGGATGGGGTGCACAGAAGTCCGAAAATTACATGTTTCCTTTTTGTGGAGGAGATGCATGGTATGATGTGCTATTTCCCTAATTACCACATAAAGTGTTGATTGTAATCATGTCTTTATTTCAAAGAATATTATATCAATATAAAAGTTTGCGACATGCACAACAGTAATCATGACCCGGTCCATGAACCTATTTTGAGAAGGGCCGAGTAGCAAGGGCTTGGCAGAGGGCGGGGGTAAATCTCCGACTCAGACAGAAGGAACAGGAAGCATGAATTCTCATGTAGGTCTTTATTGGCTTCACCTGGACTCGCCACTAGAGATAGGAGAAAGGGGGGGGGGGGGGGGTCTCAATGGCAATTACCAAAAATGACAAGCATTTGTAAAGAATATCATAACACTCTAAGAAGTATCGAATCATTATTCTAAACATAAAATTTATCATTTCAATAAATCGCCTCTAGGCTTTATCATTTCCCAAGTATAACGAAAAGATCGAACCAAAACCCAATTTCAATACCGATTTAACAATCTTCCATTCAATATACTGGGCGTTAAAAAAAAAAGGGAAACCCGACTTTGAAAATTTTCTGTAAATGGGATATATATTTACAGGGGTTTAATTTCATATCATAATTATGAAAGAGTAATTCATTTGCTTTCCAATGGTAACTGGTTTAGGTTTTTAGGGTCATGCATCAGCGAACACCATTGTGTTCAACATTTTGTGCAAAATTCTAGTTGGTCCACTTTCTTGTAAAATACAATAGCCATGGTTTGGTTAAATGGCTTTGTTGACTTGCTTGATCGCTCTTCGTGCCCATTCGTTAGTAAGCAATTATCATAATGATTGAGTTTACGCCTCAACAAAGAGAATATAAACTTCACAAGGCATGGAACGAGTTTTTTGTCATAAACCTTGACCAAGAAGAAGTGAGATCTTCAGATAGCACAGAGAACAAGTCTTGTTCTTTTGTCATGAGTGCTGCAGGCATCTTCCGCCCATTTTCAACAAAAAGCCGATTTTTTTTTAAATCAGCAAAGTCAAATCGTCAAAGACATGCATGAGTTTTTTTATTTTCCTTCTTTATGGTCTTTGTCTTTGATTTGCATTGCTTTGTGATCTTGCAATCCTTCTGGTTCGCACTGGTTCTTTGGCACGCAATCTTGTTAAAAATTCACCGAGACTGCACGTCTTCTTTGCGGAACGTTTCCTATCTGAAAAGGTTTTTACAAAGCAAAAATCCTGAAGCTTGGGTGAATAACATATCATTAACACAAATTTGAAGAAAAAATCATCCACAATGATAATTGGAGCTCTCAAGCCGTTTAAACAAAAGGTATCTCTTTACATCATGCCTATTGTGTTTTACAAGAAAGTGAACCAGCTGGATTTTGCACAAAATTTTGAAGACAATGGTGTTCAGAAATGCATGTCCCTGAAACCAAAACAAGTTACCATTGGAAAGAATATGAATTATACTCTTTCCATATGCTTGTTTATTGACACATTTTTGTTGCCGCAACAGTTTGCATTATTAGCATAATATTAAATTAAAGGATACCGTGTGGGAGTTTTCAAGTCCACACGAAGCCCAGTTATAGATAAAAGTAACAATAAAAGAAGAATTGTTTTGTGTGTGTGTGTGTGACTTTAAGTAAATTATGATAAGTTAGCATTACAGAAGTATATACAGAAATTTAGAAGCCCCCACTTATTAGTATCCTCTTCTTGACCTTGATTCTATTTCTTGACCTTGATTCTGATTGTTTTTATTGAACCACTGATTTCATTACCTGTCATGAGTAGACAGCAGAGAGAGAGAGGGGGGGGGGGGAGCAGAATGACATGACTACATGTATATCCATTTTGTTGGCAACCTTGTGGTGATGGAGAGTGTTAGTAACGAAGAAGAACAAAATTTATGTACATGTACTTGCCTCTTCCTCGTTTGTGGAAAGGATTTGGGCAGTGGCGTAGCTAAGGGGGGGGGGGCACGTGCACCCCTAATCGAATGCCTAAAGAAATAGAAAAAAAAGGAAAAAAACAAATAAAAAGAGAGAAAAGGAAAGGGAGAAGGGAAAGGGACGAGAAAAAAAAAAAGACGATCGGACTCCTTCCCGCACCTCCCCCTTATCAGTGGCCTTGTAAATTCACGTTGAATTTTCCGAGTAAGACCGGTGCCCCCCCCCCCCTTCCAATGATGTCAGTGTCCCCTTAAATGGCTGGATTCACGTTACACCACTGGCTATGGGGAAGAAATCAACTTAAAAAAACAACAACACAAAAACAAACGCGCTGGAATACCTTGTTTTCGAGAAATCAAAGTCCTTTGTTTCTCATTTTTTCTATGTATAAATTTGTATGTTGTTTATCAATTAATACAGAATTAGGTATCTACAGTAGTTTAGAAGCCCCCACCTATCATGCAGTATCCTCTTCCTTATTTTCGTGAACTTGATTCTAATTGCTTTATTGAACCACTGATTTCATGACGTGTCATGAGTAGAGGGAAGAGAAGAGAGAGGGGGGGGGGGTGGGTGACATTACTACATGCATTTTGTTGGCAACCTTGAGGTATTGAATAGTGTTTGTAATAAGGAAAAAATAATAATTGATTTTCTACCCTTTTCCTTGTTTTTTTTTAAAGTATGGGGAAGAAATAAACTTAAAAACAAAACAAACACAGTCTTTCATTTCTCATCTTGCTGTCTATATGTATAATTTGTATTTTGTTTATCAATTAAATGTTTTAGTGAAAAATCACCATACATACGTATAATTGTTGTGATTGCATTTTCATGTGTCTGCTACAAGATTGATATCGATTGTTTTTCTATCCCAACAGATCCACACATTCGTCTGGTACATGCATGCTCAACCAAGTCAATCGGCATCAAAGCAGTTTGCCAGGTTTCTCTGCTCTCTCCCTTGCCTTACTGACTTGACACTTACGAATGTTCATGCTTTTCATGATGATTTCTTCTCAGAATTTGAATCCTTGGCTGCATCCTCACAGGTAATACAACTCAGTGCTCAATCAACAAAAATATGCTTGTTTATTGAAACATATACAAGAAGTAACATTTTTGTTTTACGAACAAAACAAGCGAGTTGGAAAGAAAAAACTTAAAAATCAGACGTTGATGACTTGCTTTATCCATGTTCATCGCACAATTTGTTGGTAAAATGTGTTCGTAAAGTCCTTTAGAAGAATACATGTATATTTAAATAAACGAAATTCTACATATCGGCTAACAGGAGCAATTTCTCCATGCAGCTAGCCAGTTTCTCCACTTTGCCTTACGAACTTAACAATAGAGGAGTATGATCTTCATGATCCGAATGTTATTTTTCAGGTATAGATGAATTTACAAGCGAGCGCAGAGAGAAAGCATGAATTTTAACACTTTTATCAATGAAATTTACCCCGCTGCACAATTATAATGTAATTTTGTCCAAATAATTATAATTTCGAAAATCTCTCGGCCTCCTTCGTATGTCCCATTAGACAAAGATTTTTTTTTTTTTTTTTTTTTTGAGTGCATATTATTGGAGGAAGCAAAATATGTCTACATGTATATAATTTTTTGGGGGTCAAAGTTGAGTTCTGGTCAAGCCATAACATAGGGAAAGATACTGTCTCAAAGCATTTTGGAAAGGTTGATCATGTCTGCATAAGGATGGGTGTATACTGTGAAGTTTTGGAATCATCATAATAAGAAACTTGACCCAATCTTGCTTAAAAGCACATGCGCTACACACAGAAATGGATATATGGGACTGCGCACATAAGTGGCATGAATGTTCGGCCCGAACACTCCCACTATTTCTCGTCATATTTCGAAGATGAGGCATTTGGATAGCAATCTTTTTTTCCAGGGGACATCTCTACTATGATGTTCTTCCAAACTGACATAAAAGGAATGAGAAAGCTCACAAATTATTTTTCACCTTTGCCAGAACTCAACCTTCTCTTTCAGTGTTTTTTTCGCCCCTCATTAATGACTTCAGTACATCGCATTTCAATCTTCTTTAGCAATATTTTTTTTTCAATCTTGTGGTTTCTGTGAAGTTTATCAAAACAAAAAGATATGTCCTTCGAAAATGGACTGACAAGCTTTAAAATCTAAATTGCATGTTGTTTGTTGGATTGATGCGAGCTGGAATAAAGTTGTATCAAATAGCAAAATATTAAGATGATAAAATTTATAGGGCCTGCATTTTTACTTTGCAAAACAGGAAGCATCTTTTTTTCTCTCTTTTTCCCCTGGCATTTTCATAGAATTCTGTCGGTTAATTTCTAGACAGAATCATAAATATATTGACAAAACTCTCATAAAAGTATTAGCAGGGGATGCCCCAATGAACAAATTACTTATTATGGCAACTTATCATCCCCTATACACGGTTCGGTCTTCCTCGCCTTTGCTATCTACATGTGTGTTGTTTATCAATGAAAGTTTCAGTGCAAAAAACGCAATGCGTATAATGGTTGTGATAGCTTTTTCAAAGATGCATACATGTATGTAATATTTTTTTTTCTGGTACAGATTCGATATCGATTTTTTTCCTATCCCAATAGATCCTCACATTCGTCATTGCTGGTACATTCGGGCACAAGCCCGTGCCACTAAAGTCAGTCGGCATCAAATCAGCTCCCTTGCCTTACTGATTGACATTTAAGGGTATTAATATTCATGATGATTTCTTCTCGGAACTTGAATCCTTGGCTCCATCCTCAAAAGTAGTTCAGTGCTCACTCAACAAAAATATGCTTGTTTATTGAAACATTTTGTTGCTGCAATAGTTTGCATAATTAGGATGATAAATTACAGGATACCGTATGGGAGTTTTCAAGCCCAAACGTAGCCCAATTATAGATAAAAGAAACAATGAAAATCGGTCAAGGGAAGAAGAATTGTTATGAATGCGTGGGTGGGTGATTGTGTGCGACTTTAAATAAAGTTGGATAAGTAAGCATTACAGAATTATATACAGAAGTTTAGAAGCCCCCACTTATCAGTATCCTCTTCTTTATTTCTTGACCTATATTCTGATTGTTTTATTGAACAGTTGATCTCATTACGTGTCATTAGTAGGTGGAAGAGAGAGAGAGAGAGAGAAAGAGAAAAAGAGCAGAACGACATGTAGCTATACATGTATATCAATTGTGTTGGCAACCTTGTGGTGATGAAGAGTGTTAGTAATATTAACGACGAAGAACAAAATTTGTTTACATGTACTTGCCTTTTCCTCGTTTGTGGAATGGCTATAGGCAGTGGCGTAGCTACAGGGGGCACGGAGGCACATTCACCCCAAATCGAATGGCGAAAGAAAAGGAAAACAGAAAGAAAGAGAGAAAAAGAGAGAAAAGGAAGGGGAGAAGGGAAAAGGATGAGAAAAGAAGACGATGGGACCCCTTCCCGCACCCACCAACTAAGTAGTGAACTCGTAAATTTGCGTTGAATTTTCCGAGTAAGACGGTTCCCCCCCCCCCCCCCCCCCCCCCCCCCCCCCCCCCCCCCATGATGCCAGTGTCCTCCCAAATGGCTGAAATCACGCTATACGCCACTGGCTATGGGGGAATTAAGAAATCAAAGTTTTAAAAAAAAGCGCTGGAATACCTTGTTTTTCGAGAAATCCCAGTCCTTCATTTCTCATCTTGCTATCTATATGTATAATTTGTATTTTTTTTTATCAATTAAAGGTTTTAGTGAAAAATCGCCATACGTATAATTGTTGTGACTGCGTTTTCATGCGTCTGATACAAGATTGATATCGATTGTTTTTCTATCCCAACAGATCCATACATTACTCACGAATAATTATCTACAGAAGCCTGTGCTACTACGTCAATCGGCATCAAAGCAGTTTGCCAGGTTTCTCTGCTCTCTCCCTTGCCTTACTGACTTGAAATTTAGGAATGTTCATGATTTTCATGATGATTTCTTCTCAGAAATTGAATCCTTGGCTGCATCGTCACAGGTAATACAACTCAGTGCTCACTCAACAAAACTATGCTTGTTTATTGACACATTTTCGTTGACGCAACAGTTTGCATAATTAGCATAACAATAAATTAAAGGATACCGCGTGGGAGTTTTCAAGTCCACACGAAGCCCAGTTATAGATAAAAATAACAATAAAAGAAGAATTGTTATGTGTGTGTGTGTGTGTGTGTGTGTGTGCGTGTGGGTGCGTGTGTGTGTGGGTGCGTGTGTGTGTGGGTGTGTGTTGTGTGACTTTAAATGAATTTGGATAAGTTAGTATTACAGAATTATATACAGAAGTTTAGAAGCCCCACTTACCAGTAGGCCTATCCTCTTCTGTATTTCTTTACCTTGATTCTGAATGTTTTATTAAACCACTGAATTCATTACGTGTCATGAGTAGACGGAAGAGAGAGAGAGAGAGAGAGAATGACATGACTACATGTATATCCATTTTGTTGGCAACCTTGTGGTGAAGAGTGTTCGTAATAACGAAGAAGAACAAAATATATTTACATGTACTTGCCTTCTCCTCGTTTGTGGAATGGCTTTGGGCAGTGGCGTAGCTACAGCGGGCACGGGGGGGGGGGGGGCACATGCACCCCTAATCGAATGGCGAAAGAAAAAAAGAAAGAAAGAAAAAGAGAAAAAAATATAGAAAAGGAAAGGGTAAATGGAAAAGGACGAGAAAAGAAGACGATATATGACCCCTTCCCACATCCTCCCCCTATAATCAGTGTCCTCGTAAATTTGCGTTGAATTTTCCAAGTAAGACCCGTGCCCCCCCCCCTCCTTATCAATGATGCCAGTGTCCCCCTAAATGGCTGAACTCACGCTACGCCACTGGCTATGGGGGAAGAAATCAACCTTTTTTTAAATGCTCTGGAATCCCTTGTTTTCGAGAAATCACATTCCTTTATTTATCATCTTGCCATCTATATGTATAATTTTTATGTTGTTTATCAATAATTGTAATATATCATTATATAGAGTTGTTTATAGAAGCCTCCACCTATCTTGCAGTATCCTCTTCATTATTTTCGTGACCTTAATTCTGACTGTTTTAATGAACCACTGATTTCATGACGTGTCATGAGTAGAGGGAAGAGAGAGAGTGAGGGGGGGGGGGGGGTGACATAACTATCCGTTTTTGTTGGAAACCTTGAGGTATTGAGGTAAAGTGACACGAAAAAAAACATGATTAATTTTCTGGCCTGATCCTCTTTTTTGGAAAGGCTATGTGTGAAGAAAACAACTTTAACAAACCGCGCTGGAACACCTGGTTTCGAGAAATCACACACGCTGTTCATAATGAAATTGGTTATTTAATGTCTCCTCAAGCATGCATACATTGTCTACACTGCCTTTGAAAATAACCCCACATTATTCTAAGAAGAAGAAACAGCAGCAGCAGCAGAACAAGAGGAAGAAGAAGAAGAAGAAAAAAAAGGGGGGGGGGAGGGGGATTGCTGGAAACGTCATGCTGAAATATATTTCGTTGGTTTGAGATCAGTAATCATCATTATGTGGATTATGATTATAATCATCATGATCATAATCCGCTTGATCAGAGGCCTTATACGTTTAGGTACGTACATTAAATTTTCAAAGTTAATGATGGAATATATTCTGTCTTGCATTCAGTGCAATCGTATGATCTCTTTTGAATTGACGCTAGTAAATTGTACCGGTACACCTGTATTACACACGTATAGGAATCTCTTATAAAATGGTGAAGGTTGATTTTATTTTATTATTTTTCAAGGAAAAAAGGTAAAACAAAGAAAGAGAGGGGAAGGAACGTGAAAAGAAGGCAAAAATAGAACTACCTCCTAGACCCTCCCTTATTCGCCTTTAATTCGAAGGGGAAGGGAAGATGAATACGTTTCCACAAATCGACCAAACATTGACCAATCCTGTGTGTTACTTTGAGTTCAATCCCAGTGTTTTACGCTTTACCGTCTTCCCTGTCTTTTCCTCTTTTTTGCAGCTATGTGATAAAGGATTAATCATTTATTTATTGCTTTGAATATTGTTTATGTCAGAATCCTTACTTCATGAACAACAAGCATTCCGAGATCCTAGAGGAGTGGTCCGAAAGGAAACGTCAAGAGCTACTGCCCCAACACCTCCTGAATCCTACATACCAGCACCAACCTAGGTCACTGGAACATCTAGGGTCATACGTACCTCAACCGCTACAGCCTTACCCCCCTCACTGTGCTCATTCAGCACTACCTTCCATACAGTACCAGAATAGTCATCAAAAAGGAGTTCAATCAGATCCTCACCAAGTCCACGAGTTCCTAATTTATCCAGAACATTCTAGCGCAACGTCATCCCAGACTATTCCTGAACCAGATCAGTTTACCAGGACACAGCTAGAACAGTTTGACCAAATTCTCCGGTCTTATACCTCTTCTCAAGACAATGCCAGTAACGGTCAAGCAACACAATACTCAGCAAACTCTAGTTATCCAGAAGCAAGAGGAGACTCGCTCTACCCTGCTTCGGGAGAAGCAACACAAGATGCCGCGTTATGCCAAGGATCGGGAGATGCAACCCTAATACACACTGATGACACCACGTTGCCTTCATCTTCAGAATACATCAATTCACGTACTTCAATCTATCAAGAATGGCATTCGATAGGAATGAAACCAATGTATGAGAATGATGATGACCCTGATATGCTTTCAACCAGTGGAATGAGTTTAGTGGATAGCAGAACAGGTGAATATGTACATCACATTGTGAATATGCTCTAATTATCCTTAATGACAAGTGATCAAATAATGATGGAATGCTATTAGTTTCAGAATATAACGTGAGCCTCTTTCCAGTGTGACGCTCTAAACCGCCTACAATTTTTTTAGATATAAGAAAACAACAACAAAAACACCCCCAAAATAACAAAAACGACAATAACAACAACATTTTTTTTTTAATGCCGCGGCAAAATAAAATGACACGAGCGTAGTGCGTCTCAAATGTATGTATCATATAAGACATAGATAAGCTAGTACACTAAAAAACCCGGTTCACACGAGGCGTCATTTCGATTGTTCATAATGGAGCCGGTGAGGGTAACCCATACGTCAGTTATTAAAAAATATTGTTTGCACTCCATTTTGCAATCACTCTTTAAAAGAAACCATTCTTTCATGACGCGCAAAGATTGTACAAGTCACTGACGCAGTCCTAACCGTAAGCAAATGACTCTTCGCATGAGCCGGGCTTAAAGTTCTTTTTTAAGCGCAGATACTTTCTTACTATCTTACCAGTCATGTACAAGTAAACTAAAATAATGACCGAATGGATAAAAATAGATAGAAACCATGGAAACCTTTGCGGTTTAGTGCGTCATGATGGGATGGAACCTTTACATTGATGTGTAAGATGAGATGATATGTTTATTTATATACCTCATACATAGATTCTTATTCACTGATTTGTCAAAACTATATCACATGACACTGCGCATCTCGATCTATCATTGCGTCAGAGGGTTTTGGCGTTCTATCAGTTGACGTAAGGTCAAATGATAGAATGCCCAAAACCCTGTGATAGAACCTATGGATAGAACGCGTAACCCCTCCGCGACTTTTGCACACACGTACGTACAAAAATTTTGTTCAGGTTTTATTAAAGAGCGCTTTCGCGAGTTGCTAGGCTACGAATACGTTGATCAATATACACGCGCAGCGCGTAAGAATTCAACATGAATCAATGAAAAGGGTGAGGTATATAAAACAAATATGGACTGCTCTGTAATCGGATGGTGGTGGAAATTATAGCTCCCTCGGTGGTGTTCATACCGGCCCTATCACCCCTCGGCTTCGCCTCGGGGATGATAGAAGGGCCGGTATGAACACCACCTTGGGAGTGATAATTTCCACCATCATCCTCATGAGCAGTCAATATTTGTATACTACTGGTTGCTTGCTCTGAAAATAACGGCATCTCACGTAAATTGGTAGGTAAAAATCCCAAGAAAATAACGAGGCTCTCAGTACACAGTGTGTCCCAGAAAAAAGGAAACCGGAATTCATGGCAGAAAATTATGAATAATTTCCTGAAATGCTTGTATGAAAAGCTCTACTTCTCTTTTTTCACTAATTGATGCACAGCGTATGATTGAGTGGAAGCAATATATGGAAATGATGCTATCAAAATTTCATGTGCACGCACAAATTGCAACTTTGAATGAATTTTAGGGTAGTAAACGTAGTTAACTACATTGAAATTTATAATTTTCTATTTTATATGACACCTCATGCTTAATGTTCCTTTTCATTCCCCATGTTTGTGTAAATTCACCCAAGCATGAAGTCCATCATCTGCTAGGCTTCTTACTCAACTATCCACTCATTTGGGCAGATATCAAGCATTTTTCCATTTTACATGTTCTCTGGCATACATCATTAATTTTTTTACGCATGAGGTGTCATATAAAAGAGAAAATTATGAATTTTTATGTGATGTTTTTTCTCTTCAAAAGCCAATGCAAATCACCAATGTGTATTGTTATATCTTTCCTTTCGAAGAAAAACAACTTCTAGCGTTTCAGACACATGTGGCTTAGTGAAAGGTTACCTTGCTCAAATTAGATAAAGAATAAACCGCTGCTCCGCCTGCTCGATATAAAGTATAGCATTGTTCATTGTGTGGATTAAAATCTGTTTTATATATATACGTATAAATCATTTATATCGAGTACTTTAAAAAATATCTCTAAACAACTTTCTTTTAAAAGTTTTCATGCAATCGTTCTCTGTCTTTTTTAATAATTATTTTAATACAGCTTTAGTCGACAGCGAACCTAGTCATGCACTTGTTGGGTGAGTAACGGCATTATTTGATGCATTTATATCCCCCCTTCTTTCTCTCTCTCTTTCTCTCCTTGGCTATATATATATATATATATATATATATATATATATATATATATATATATATATAATTGTAAGGAAATAACATATACAACAGCTTCGGCAACTCTCGTGGAAATAATTATAATTGTGAGAAATGAAAATGAGAGAATAATGGTTGCGTAGCTTAAATCAAAGTTCCCCAGAGCTGTCCTCCCTTTTTGAATTTTTGCAAAGGTTGAAAAAATGTCTCCGCCGGGAATCGAACCCGGGTCGTTGGCTTAGAACGCCAATGCCTTAACCACTAGACCACGGAGACGGGCCAGTGATTTCGGCGACACCAGATTCAATTGACCGACAGATTGACAAATCTTCAACCTTATTAATTATTTCCTTTGTCGGGGGCAGGTGAGTTTTGAACAAAGACAAGCCGCATGCCTCAGCTGGATCCAAGCGAATGCTTTGAGATACAATCATGTATACATTAGAATAATAATCATTATAAACAATTGTAAGGAAATAACATATACAACAGCTTCGGCAACTCTCGTGGAAATAATTATAATTGTGAGAAATGAAAATGAGAGAATAATGGTATTCTCCAATTTTCATTTCTCCCAATTATATATATATATATATATATATATATATATATATATATATATATATGTATATATATATGTATATCTATTTCTGTTTTTCTACCCTTATCAATATCGCTACGGTCCTCACTAAAAATTTTAAAAAATGAAGTCAACTCATATGCTATGCAGCGTGACATCCAAAACAAAAAACCAAAATGTAGTCTGTGCTGATATAAACCAGGTCACACTTAATCCCCAGTTCCTCTGTCTTTTCACGAATATTTCTGCAATTCCAAAAGTGGCGGCAAACTCAACAAGTCCAGTCTTAAACACGCAGTTCTGACTGATTGAAAATCTTGTTAAATTTTCATTTTGAATTGGAAGTACATTGTTCACACTTCCAAATGTCTAAATAATGTCAGACCTATGCCGTATCACTTTTCTCTCACTCAGTCCCCATCTCCCCTCTCTAATGAATGTTAATAACATGTTTCCAAATCTCTAACAACTCTGTATCACTGTTTCTTTCTTCACTCTCTCTCTCTCTCTCTTTCTCTCTCTTTCTCTCTCACTTCTCTCTCTCTCTCTCTCTCTCTCTCTCTCTCTCTCTTTATCTCTCTCTCTGTGATACAGCAAACGCATGCACAGCGACTCTGATGATGATGACGACACAGTTTCCATTCCTGATCAGAGTCGGGAACGACGTCCTAGGAAAAGACGAACCAAGACGAATCGCAGTCCTACTTCACCGTAGGATTATAACATGTGCAGGATCCTGATACAGTAAAGGATTCCAAATGATTAACAGCGGAACTTGGGAAGACCATAAAGCTAAACTCCTTATCTCGAGTTCTAGTATTGACACAAATTATGATTTTACAGATTCGAACCAACTTTCCATTGTAAATTGTGCTGCAGAAGTAATATCTGCCTAACAACTTTGCTTGGAAATGCAGAATAATTAATATGAATAAAATAAAACATAAGTCTTCACCTAGTCATCATAACCGCGAGTGGAACAATGGAGAAATTTTAATGATCATTTTCAAAAATAAATTCGGACTACAAATCTACCGAATTGTCATAAATATAATTAATTCAAATCAGTTTCTCACAAAATAAATGTCCATCACTACTACTCAAGATTAGCAAATACATGTATTCATCTTCCTCGAATTATAGACTCTGTAATACTTTGGGACTTCAACTAGAAAAGAGTTATCACTTAATTTCCCTGTTACCGTCTACTTGAGGTGTGTTCGTTTGAAGTAATTATTTCTTGCAGCGGCTATAATTTATCAATGTTATCCAACAGATCAACAGATATTGACCTGAGCATTTGCATTTTCCTCACACAATAAAACATATAGTTTAAGATCTGGAGATTTTCAAAGAATACTGTTTGATTTCAATTTGACCCATTTGACTGATTACCAATTTGACCGTTTAACTTGAATGAAGTATTTCCTATTATGACAGAGGCATTTTTCCCTGTTACGATTAAGTCTACTCTATAGAAAATTGATGAAATTTGCTTGTTTATTCATAGTTATGGTACACACACTGATGAAAAATAGAATAGAATACTGAGTTATATTTCATATTTTATTACTGACTCATTTTTGTCATTCTACCTCAGAAGTCAGAACAACCGTTCCAAATTAGTGCAATGCTAAGCTTCTATGCAAAATACTGGCAGGTATTTATAATTTTGTGTAACAACAAGTCTAGGCTCGTATTTTTGACGAACTTAATGCTTACAGAAACTTGTATAACCATCTATCTAGGTATCATGATTTGTTTTGTTATGAAAAAAAGGAAATGCTGCATTCCTACTACCTCTCAATTTTATGCATTTCTTTACACATACTACAAATAATAGTTGTGTTTTATGTCTTTCTTTATTTGTTGTTGATATATTGAAGCGTGTAAATAACGTGAATGGATGTATTACGAAACATATTACATGTCATGTTTAAAGCTTTTAATAGACCAAGCACATGGTTGTATATATCACAGAAAACCTGCTTCTATTCAATGCAATGATGTTCTCTTCATTACTAACATGGAGACGAAACATTTCATTCACCTATATATTCCAAACGATTTATTATTATATAATGTATCACCGTGATTGTTACAAGATTTGATTAACATCTGACAACGTACTGACGTTATCAAGAGCAGTTTATGTTGCAAAGTATGATTTTTAAAAAAAATGTGAGATTGTATCAAGATCACACAAACCTGATTTTACAATTGATGCAAAGATGTTCTTTTCACTTTTAACATAGAGACGAAACATTTCATTTACCTATATTCTAACGATTTATTTTGAATTATTATGTATTTTCCATATACCGTGATTGTTACAAGATTTGATTAACCTCTGATAACGTATTGAGATATCAAGAGCAGTAATTTTTACGTTGCAAAATTGTGATTAAAAAACTGCGTGATTGTATTATACAAACCTGCTTTTACAATTGATGCAATGATGATCTCTTCATTACTAGCATGGAGACGAAACATTTGATTCACCTATATTCTAACGATTTATTTTGAATTATGTGTTTTACATATACATGTACTGTGATTCTGTGATTGTTACATGATTTGATTAACCTCTGATGAGGTATTGACGATATCATGATTAGTTTATGTTACAAAGTGTGATTAAAAATTGTAGTACTTATATAAAGGAAGTTATTTTATTTTAATGATTGCTCTGCTTGATTCACATCAGATTGCTATACAAACATGATATAATGCAGTGTTTGTTGAATACAGTGTATTATCATTACTTATTAGTACCGATAATGAAAGTAAGGATGGTATGTTTAGTCAAATGAAGTCTTCAACATTTGTAGATGTTATACGTGAGGAATTATCATACAAATGTCAATAATAGCCATTAGGTTATTGAAGTGTTTCATTTGATCGGATCACAGGTATATGTTTCACGACGTGCATGAATGACTTAATATATAGGTTGTATGACCATTCTTGTAGCACTCATTTATATTTTCTTAAGTTACTTTTTAACCGAATTTAATACATTGTGTTTGTAAAGCGCTGTGATACAATTCTGTAAGAGCGCTATATAAATTCAATATTGTATTGCATGATACACATGTATCATATTTTGCATTGTGTATGTGTGTTTCAATTCAGTTTCATTTAATTCAAGGTTAATTAGAACATAAAATTATCTTCACAGCCGGATGACTTTAGATTGTCTTATAAAATAATACAAAACATGCAACATTACAATATACAAATTTACAAATACAATGAATATAGTTTAGCACACACACACACACACACACACACACACACACACACACACAAAGAAAGAGAAATTATAGTTTTAACCTGCAATTGTGAATATGGTTCTGTAGGTTCATTAAGTTGAATATAGTCCTGCTCAAATATGAATTATGTTGTTTGTGCCGTTCTTTTTTTGTAGGCCTAATACATTTCTGTAAAATTACTATTTTATCATTTTCAGGGCTATGATGACACCCTCAGTTCAAGACTTCTAAATATAAAAAAAATCAGTGTGAAATATTTGTAGACTACCATAGTGCCTTTATATATATACACAAGGAAAGAAAGACAAAAAGAGGCTGTTTTTGTGGTAGGCTAACCCAGTGGCGTATCTCCGGGGGGGGGGGGGGGGCAGAGGGGGCTCGTGTCCCGAACGGCACTTGAAGGGGGCGCAAAAAACGCAAAAGAGAGAAAGAAACAAGGGGAGAAATAAAAAAAGAAAAGAGTAAGAAATGGTGAATAGTACGGGTAGGGCCTATTCTTTCAACAATTTGTCTCGACACGTTTGGAACAGTAGGCTATGCTCTGTGCAGGAGATTAACTCCTACGTCCTTCCAATGACGACATCGAATCTATCCCCAGCCCCCCCCCCCCCCCCCCCCTCCCACCCACCTAGTTTTCCGCTTTCCCTTCCTTCGTATTAAAAATCTCTTTCGGTTTCTTTCCTTTTTCGGGGGGGGGGGGAATTTTGCAGATTTTCATTGATTGAGTAGGAAATTGGATTCTGCCCCTCCCATCAAAATCACAGTATGATCTTGATGGCCCATGCCATCGATGATGAGATAATAAGCGCAGTTCAAAGACTCGACTTCAACTCCAAAATCAAACAGCGCCCTCTTTGTTGAAATGGCACACAGGGTAAGGTTTAACTACTTTTTTGCAGTTTTTGCATGCTTGAGATTTCGACTTTTAACTAAATACTTTTCTTTTCGGTAATGCGCCGCTCTGAACTAGTTTTTAGAAATATTAAAACTACGTGAAAGGAAGTCTGTACCAATTTTCTGAAGTAAGGTAAGTTCTAAAATACGGTACTGAAACTTTAAAAAGTCTGAATTGCGTGACCAGCCGTGGTGGGGTTGAATCCCAGACATGCTAGGCCAGCGGTTCAGGCTGATTGTCCGGATGACGGTCCGCAGAATTGAACCGCAGTCGGAATGTAGGATGCCTTTTGTCAAGAGTAATGCTGGTAACTTACTTGTCACTTATAGATCTAACATTTATATCTACATGTACAAGCTTATCTGAAGATATTAAGGCATACTTGTGATAGGCCCACATAACTGACTGTACAGATGTAAATGAGGCATGGTCAATATTTCAACATGTTTTTATCTCAACTTTGAATATGATAGCGCCACAGAAACGGGTAAGAATAAAACAAAGATCAGAAAATTGGGTGACTAAAGATATTCTTTCCCTAATTCAAGAGAGAAATATAGTATACAAAAAATGAGGAAAAGAGCAAAGGATGAGACGCTCTCTAAAAGATACAGAGTATTAAGAAATATGGTCCAAAGAGAGGTGAAAAAGGCTAAGCTAGAATACTTACAAAACAAGATAGAAGAAAATAAACAAGATTCGAAAAGACTTTGGCAGAATCTGAAAAGCTTAGGATTAAAAAGTAAGAAGAGAAAAGAACAAGAATCTGTCATTACAATCGATGGGGAATTATGTCATGATAAGATGGCCATTGCTAATGAATTCAATTCTTATTTTACAAATGTGGCCGCCAAATTAGTAGACAAACTCCCTCCTTGTAAAAATCTTTTCAGCGCAGACAATGATTGTATTCGTGAGTTTTACGAAAGAAAAGGTGTACTTGAAAACAGCTTTGAGTTATCACCAATCAGTGAACAATTTGTTTTCAATGAGTTACATAAATTAAATATATCAAAAAGTACTGGGTTAGACATGATTCCAGCTAAATTTCTGAAAGATGGTGCGAAGGTTTTATATAAGCCTTTAAGTTACTTAATGAACCTATCTATCTTGACGAACACTTTTCCTGAGGATATGAAAATAGCAAAAGTGACTCCACTTTATAAAAAGAAAGATAAAACTGATGTAACCAATTATAGACCTATTAGTGTTTTAAGCGTAGCATCAAAAATTCTGGAAAAATCGGTCTGTGTTCAAATTGAAAAATACTTCAAAGAAAATGATATAATTTATGAATTTCAATCTGGCTTTCGACATGACTATTCGACTGAAACATGTCTAATTCATTTAACTGATTATTTGAGGACAGAAACTTCCCAAGGGCGCTTTGTTGGTATGGTGCTCCTTGATCTGCAAAAAGCTTTTGATACAGTTAATCATGGCGTCTTGTTGAAAAAGTTAGAAATAATGGGTTTTAACAAGACAAGTTTAGAATGGTTCAGATCCTACTTGTCTAATCGACACCAAGTAGTGGCCATTCATGATATTCGTTCCAAACTAATGCCGATAACATGCGGTGTTCCTCAGGGAAGCATTTTAGGCCCAATTCTATTTACAAGTTATATCAATGATATGTGTATTTGTATAAAAGACTGTAAACTATTATTGTACGCTGATGACAGCGTACTACTCTATTCAAATCCGAATCCAAAATTTCTTGAGGAGAAGCTCAGTGAACAGCTATCTACATGTGTCGATTGGATGACTGATAATAAGCTTTCTTTACACTTGGGCAAAACAGAAAGCATTTTGTTTTGTTCTAAAAGTAGTTCTAAAAAGTCATTTGAATTCAAAGTGACACACAATAATCAAGTAATTCAGAGAAAAGAATCTGTGAAGTATTTAGGCATTGAGTTGGCTAGCGCAATTTCATTTTCTTCTTTAGTAGAATCAGTTGTAAAAAAAGCAAATTCTCGTCTAAAATTTTTGTACAGATATCAAAATTGTTTGAATTTAAAAGCAAGACGTATACTCTGTTTTGCTCTTATTCAATGTTTGTTTGACTATGCTAACCCTGTATGGTATAGTAACATAAACAAGTTAGAACAAAAGAAGTTGAAAATTATACAGAACAAAATGGTGAGATTCATCAACTGTTCTGGTCCAAGAACTCATGTTGGCTACAGCGAACTTTCTAAAGCTGGTTTTCTTGAAGTTAACCAAAGATCAAAACAACTCGTATTGCATCACGTGCATAAAATATATCATACTAGGTCAAATCATTATATTCGATCCAACTTCAATCTTGTTACTGACTTACATAATTATGATACAAGAAATAGCAGATTCAACTTTAACTTACCAGAAAGAGTAGGTAGCATTGAAAATTCGTTTTATTACATTGCCATCAAACATTGGAATACCCTTCCTAATTATATAAAGGAAATAGAAAACTTTGCTCTTTTTAAGAGGAAATTAAGGGAATACCTATCACTTGAGAGTCAGAGGAGAGAAGCAAATGACATGGTATATGATTGAAATTGCCAGAAGAAAGAACACTTTTCTTTTCTCTGCCAGGTTCATGCTGTCTAAGTTTGTATATACTTTTGTTTTTGTACGTTTTAGAGATTCAACATATTCTTTATTATTCTTTTTGCTCCTCCTCCTCCTCCTCCTCGTCATCATCTTCTTCTTCTTCTTCTTCTTCTTCTTCTTCTTCTTCTTCTTATTATTATTATTATTATTGTTGTTGTTATTATAATCATTATTACATGTTATAAATGTTGTTTTTTGTTATCATTTTTATTATTCTTAAAAAAAAATTTCTTCTCAGTCTGTAAATAATACAAATTGAACTAATTAATTTTGTATGTTGGGGACCCCACTGGAAATAAGCTCTCGAGCTTTCGTGGGTTATCCTGTTCAAGCTTACATAATTTTGATCTGATATTCTTTTATTGTTGTATGTTAGAGGCTTGGCAAATAAAATCAATCAATCAATCAATCAACCCGGGGGGGGGGGGGGCACTCACACTTATGCGAGGTTATTGGGGGGGGGGGGCACTCAACTTTTTTCAGACAGGGGTGTGCCGCAGCCGCCCTCGAAATGGATTAGAAGCGAAAAACATAGGGTCTTTGGAACGATGGATTATTATACCCAGCTGAGCGAGAAAAAATCCCAGGCCAGGGTCTTTGGAACGATGGATTATTTATACCCAGCTGAGCTGAGCGAGAAAAAATCCCAGGCCGCCAGGGTCTACGGAACTACTAGTCATGCTAGTACTACGCACTACAGCACTGCACTTTGTCATTTGTGTGGGGATTCTACAGCAAGCATGCATACACTTTATATGCAATTGCGCGATTGCGCACGCGAGAGCTAGGGAACGGGGCGCGCCGGGGAGACAAGTGCTCATTGATCTGGCCGGGTATCTTGAGTCGAGAACGCGTGAGAAGGGTGAAAACGGCAGTTTATGGAAATTCGGGTATCTTGAGAACGGCGATTGGCCGTTGAAAAAGGGGGTCGTCAAAGCGGCACATACCCGTCTGTGCAATATATTGAGTGCCCCCCCCCCCCCCCCCCCCCCGGGCCACGTGATACCCAACCCTAACCCTAACCAGTGGCACTAGTACCAGTAACCTTAATTATTAACCTTGCATAGGTGTGAGTGACCTTAACCAGTCCTGAACCCAACTCTAACCCTTATCCTAATTCTAAACTCTAATCCTCTAATCCTAACCCTTAAATCTAAACCTAACCCTAACCCTAATCCTAAAAAACTTAGAAATTTTTTGAAGTGGGGCCTATTTCACGATATTGCCGATGTTAAAGCTTGTACTGCACTGCTTTTAATTGTTTTATGAGTGAATAGGCTTCAAGTTCAATAGGTTTTGTGTGTAGAGTGTAGAGTACTGAGTAGTTAGCAGGCTAATTAACCTTGCATTGGTGTGACTGTGCACATGGTCATGGTGTGTCGGGGTCCTCTCGCTATTCATAAGGACCGCTATTCATAGAAAACCGCTGTTCATTTAACATGCGTTATGAATAGCGGTCCTTATGAATAGTTATGAATAGTGGTCCTTATGAATTCAATAGCGAGGTAATTTGTCCACTCACGGGACCATCACTATATGGGGCTGTGTCAATTTTAGCTTGTCACGACCTCTAAGTTGAAGAGGTAAAAACACCAATATAATCGGCAACATTTTGAGAAAATACGTCCTTCTACATTTTAGGATGATAGAATATCTAATTTCATTTCAGATTCTTCGATAGGATTTTTATGATCTTGATCAAGTGAAATTTTCAGCCTGTTTTTGGTCAGAGATCTTGTTCCTCTCCAGCACACATGTGTGCTAAATATCACACACACTTGCTATATGGGAGGCAATTGCTCATGGTATGAAGGTACAGAGTGCGAGGTTATCTACAATAACCTTGCATAAGTGTGAGTGTAATTTGTCTAACTATTTTATGGTTTGCTCTCTATTTAGAAGGACAGCTATATATAAAACCGCTATTCATTTGCATTTAGTCATGCGTTATGGATAGCGGTCCTTATGAATAAGTGGTCCTCATGAAAAGCTGTCCTTATATACTAGTGCAAGGTCACCCCGATGTGTCAGTGGGCTATGCCTGGTCCATTCTACATCACTTATACATGAGACTGATGAGAGGAAAATAATTATTTAAAATTTCACTTTCAACTCTGAAATCTCAAATTTGTAGCATAGTAGGAGTTCAAGAGTCCCTGAACAGTAGAGGCACACGGCTGATATTGGAGACTGTTTCCTAACTTAGTATTAGGGAGACCATCTCTATTAAGTATTATCAAATCAGAGACTTTCGTTACATGTATGTCAACATTTTTGTCTTTTTAATAGCCTATTTGGGAGACAGTCTCCCATTACATTTACAGCAAAGGGATTACAGTGGCTCAAAATGAAAATGTGATAAGCAGATTCCTCATGAATAAGTACCCCTTTTGACTGTCTACTTTAACAATCCACTGTCTACTTTTGTTTTCATAACACTTTTTTAATGATCCACACACAAAACAAATGGACTTCTGATATCAGAGAGGAAAAAAATTGGTCGAGAAAAAGTGCCTTGTTGGTGTTGTTTCTATTGTCCTCTTTGTTAGTCTCCCAAATCGGCCGTGTGCCTCTACTGCTGAATCATAACGAAGTGTCGAACACGTTCGTTTGTTTTATAATCTGTGACTTCTACGCACCATTTCCTGGTGGTTCATTTGATAGCTTAATACATGTAGTGGTTAAGACGAACCAGGCTATATGAGTAGACTTCTATGCGCATGCGTACTGCAACTTTCGAACATTTCTTACCCAGCATGCCGAGCACCTGTGATTGGTTATCGTATCGATAATGTCTTTGTAAAAATTGATAACTTGGTTTTTTAATTGCTACCCCCTCCCCCCATGAATGAGCAATTTTAGATGTTGAAAAAATTTGGACCTAAAATTTAAAAAAAAAAGGTTCCCCCCCCCCCCCCAACCTGAGCAACTTTTGCTCTTTGGAGGGCAGGCGAGAGAAAAATAATAGAATCTCCCTCCAAGCAGTTCCCCAAGTTGACAGCTCTGTTTCTTAATGAAAAGACAAATTATCTGTAAAACTTCCCCATACATACATGTACATGCATATCCTGCTCAATACTAGCAGTGGCTCGGTGCAGAAACGTGCAGTTCTCCGACAAAATTAAAGATTTATTTTTTTGTCTCAGATATGATATGTTTCATGTTTGTAACATTTGTCAAACTAAATGTTTCAAAAATAGACCCATCTTATTTTTAAAAAGTGTTCTGGATCTAGATCTAGACAATTATGAATGAAAGCCATAGATCTGGGTCCCGTTTCATGAAACTTGTTATCAATGGCAAGTTACGATAGTTGTTATAAGCTACTGAAATCACTGATGTCATAGATCTGCAGCAGTTTTATGAAACGGGGCCCAGTTAGTCTGTACAGTATGTAGACTATCACATGTCATCCTGTCATTTCCTTTTCAGAAATTTCTTGTTGAAATGGAATCTACATCTGAGGATTCACCAGCACTGACTGGGGATTCCCCTCAACGACCTTTGACCTCAGAAGATGCACCAATCAGGAACCCTTCCCCGCCACCAGAGGACCTTCTAACAGGAGAAGATAAATCATTGTTGGAGGCTGATACCATTGAGAATACAATGTTCAGCAAACATTGGGTGTTTTCCATTCTTATGAAATTACTTCAGGTAATATGCAACATATAGTAGTTTCAAATGTTTTCACTCTATTAGAGCATAATGTCTGTTTAGAGCCAGAAGGGCATTAGCTAGATCTTGTTCAAGAAAATGAATGAATGCATTTTATGCTCTTCTACCTCAGTCACATTGACACAAGACTGACACAAGACTGACATTACCCCTAAACCCTAAAATGGCCGGGTTATTTCGGCGCTCTCTCAGCCTGGGGGGGGGGGGGGTGAATCTGGGTTATATCAAACGGTGTTTTCATTATTGCTAATTGATTATTTATTCGCAAATTGAAAATTCCGCATTGGGTGCAATACACATGGAGAAATCATCAATTTTTGATACTGCGCTGTACCCGTTGGTAAAAATTTTACAAATTTGGTAACAAGGGATGCGTAAGACTGTAGGCAGTAAAGTCTTGAAAGCTCGCGGCGCAAAACAAATTATCCTCGAACATATCGCAGCAAGCTTCCAATTGGGGGTTGGATTCCACCCCCCCCCCCAGCCCTTTTAGGGTGAATGGCGAAGTTATCCGTCAGTTTGGAGTTTGCCGCTAATCATTACTACTTCTATACTGTGAGCACCAAATCTTTTGACTGAAATAGCTAAATTTTTTCCATTAACCCTTACTGTACTGCACACGCATTTGTTGGACGCTCTACTTGTTTAACCCTTACTTTACTGGGCCCCCCGCCCCTCCCGACAAATTTCGCTGCGCATTTCGAACCGCTGCATTTCACGCTGCTTTTGATCTCAAGTTTACAAAAATTAGTTTTACTGTTACCGAGTCACATGACTTTTTATGACCTCATGTCAGCCTGAAAACGGAGGATTTCTGAGTTTTGTGTACAAAACGAATGGGAAACTACATTTCCTCATGTTCCTACTTTATAACCTTTGATTTATTCATCTGTTCTAACTGAATATTAGTTCATATAACACTCTGAAACAGCAGATTTAAAAAAAAAAAATAAAAAAGTTGAAAAAACAAGAAATACATTTTAGAAATTTGTAAAACAATAGAATACATAAGAATTGAAATCAAATATTGTTTTTAAGGTTTAGAAAGAACTTCTTGCATTAAAATTTTATCGCCAATGCCTTTTTTACCTGGTTATCAATAGAAATGTATATAATTATGCATATAATTTGCATGAATTATAATATTAAATGAAAAAAAGGATTTACATGAAAATCACAATGTGTTCTTTACGCAATTCTCAAGGTCCATGCCATGATCGGACCCCCCCCCCCCAGAAAAAAAGTTTCCAATGGTAAAAAAAAAAAGATCAAAACTGAAAATTTGACTCTTGAATGTTTCTTCAGGGTAAACGTTTGTTGCAGTACAAATGGGACTCAGAGTGAATTATGGATTTATAGCAAGTGATATGATTTTACTAACAAGAATTCTTTCTTTCTTTCACTGAATGCAGATTTGCCATATAATTATAGTTCAATGATTTTTATTGTTCAATGCTTACAGCAAGTAGAGAAAGAGCAGAATTCCCAGACAGAGGTTGATGCCGTAGAAGAGCATGATGGGATTGATATTGATGAAGAGCTTGAGAATGAACTATGTCGTCTATGGGACATGACTGCCAATGTGGTAAGCTGCATCTTCATCTAGAATAAGGCAGTTTGTAATTACAATTTGCGCATGTGCAGATAAAGGTCATTTGTACCGAGTACAATTGACCTTTATACACTGTCATTTTGTACACACCATGATGCACACACCTGACCTGAGTATGGTTTTACTTGTTAAACAAGTAGTGCATCCACCAAAACAAATCCATGTGCGTGTACAAATTAGGGTCATTTCAGGGTCATTTGTACCATGTATTAATTATGAACTGGCTTATTACTTGGAGGGAAAAGTGATTATGTAGTAGAATTGTCAAAAAAGGAATCTCCAGTAGGACTAATATTTCCCACTACTACTAGATATTGAACATCTGGGCCCTGCCTCATAAAGAGTTGTGATTGATGCGAATCGATCGTAAGTCTTCCAATCAATCACAAATTTTCAGAGTCCTATGATCTCTTATGTACAGAGATACAATTGATATCAATCTAAAATGAAGTTGCAGTCAGTCACAACTCTTTATAAGACAGGTCCCTGGTTGGCCTACATGTAGGCCTATATCAATGCAATTCTTAAGGAAAAACTGATGTATGATCTAATAATCTTTTTATTATGATATAACTTTAAAGGGTCTCTGAGGCCAAAAAAAATATTAGCGGTTAAGGAGTTTGAAGAAAATAAAGGACAGCGTAAACGATCGACGCGCGGAACTCAACTGGAGTTGAGTTCCGCGCGAGCAGTTTTCTGTGTGTGTGCGTTTTTTTAATACGTGCACGTTCGGCGAACGCCAAGACGCGATAATGGAATTATCGCGATCGTATTATCGCTTTGTCGTCTGCTATGTGCAGTGCCGGGGCTGACAAACATTCGAAAATTGATTTGGGGTGGAACTTACGGATAATATTCAACCCTAATGAAACAATAAATGAATGAAGGATACAACGCAAAATGTTTTTATCGAATTGGAAATTGATTTGGTGCGTAACTTATGGATAATCTGCAACCCAAATAGAACAACAAATGAATGAAGTCATACAACGGAGAATGATTTTAAAGAATCAAAAATTGATTTGGCGCTTATCTTAGGGATAATATACAGCCCAAATAAAATATGAAATGAATGAAGTGTACAACACAAATTGTTTTTTTATAGAATGGAAATTGATTTGGCGCGTAATTTATGGAGAATCTACAACCCAAATAAAACAACAAATGAATCAAGTATTCAACAAAAAACTTTTATGTTGAATATAAAATTGGTTAGGCGCATAAATTACAAACAATAGATCCGTGATTGTGGTCTTCTAACAGTTTCAGCTTTGTTGCCGAAAAAGCAACTTTGGGTAATTTGCATATTCATAATTATCATAAATTCATGGAAAATTTGCATAATTATTACGCAATCCAAGCCATTTTTCCATGAAAGTTCTACATGTACTTTCATTCAACCAGGAAATTGTAGGTCCATGTTCTAACTATAAGGAAAAAAATTCACTTTCAGTTGTTCAAATATAATTAAATTGGTATTTACATGAACTTTACGTGATATCTAATTGAAAAAAAAATACATTAACATATAACTGTGTATTTCTTACAATTAGAACAAGGAACTAGAATTTCATGGAAATTTCGCATAATTATACCCGCAGCGTTTTCAATGGCTATTATTGAATCTCTTTTCTTTCACCCACCTTGAAGGTGAAACTTGACACAATGCCTTCTGGTCTTTGCTCTCTCTTTGAAAGCTAAGTTTTTTTTTCTCTTTGCTTGCTAATGATGCAGTATTAAAACCAGGAAGTATTTAAAGCCACGCTAAAACAAATCTTTTGTTTGACATTTTCCTTTCTTCTTGCAAGGTATCTCCAAACTTTTGCAGTTGCAGCTTTCCTATAAGGTGTGCTTAAGAGCATGGAGTTCATGTCCTGGCGATTATTGATCGCCCCCCCCCCCCCCGAATCACGCCTTTTATGTCGAATATAACATTGGTTTGGCGCATAAATTACAAAGAATCTACAGACCAAATGAAACAACAAACAAATTAGAACTAAGACGCAAAATACATTTATCAAATCAAAAATTGATTTGGCGCTTAACTTAGGGATAATATACAACCTAAATAAAATATGAAATGAATGAAATATACAACGCAAATTGTTTTTTTATAGAATGGAAATTGATTTGGCACATAATTTATGGAGAATCTACAACCCAAATAAAACAACAAATGAATCAAGTATTCAACAAAAAACGTTTATGTTGAATATAAAATTGGTTTGGCGCATAAATTACAAACAATAGATCCGTGATTGTGGTCTTTGAACAGTTTCAGCTTTGTTGCCGAAAAAGCAACTTTGGGTAATTTGCATATGCATAATTAGCATAAATTCAAGGAAAATTTGCACAATTATTATTACGCAATCCAAGCCATTTTTCCATGAAAGTTCTACATGTACTTTCATTCAACCAGGAAATTGTAGGTCCATGTTCTAACTATATGAAAAAAAATTCACTTTCAGTTGTTCAAATATAATTAAATTGGTATTTACATGAACTTTACTTGATATCTAATTGAAAAAAAATACATTAAAATATAACTGTGTATTTCTTACAATTAGAACAAGGAACTAGAATTTCATGGAAATTTCGCATAATTATACCCGCAGCGTTTTCAATGGCTATTATTGAATCTCTTTTCTTTCACCCACCTTGAAGGTGAAACTTGACACAATGCCTTCTGGTCTTTGCTCTCTCTTTGAAAGCTAAGTTTTTTTTTCTCTTTGCTTGCTAATGATGCAGTATTAAAACCAGGAAGTATTTAAAGCCACGCTAAAACAAATCTTTTGTTTGACATTTTCCTTTCTTCTTGCAAGGTATCTCCAAACTTTTGCAGTTGCAGCTTTCCTATAAGGTGTGCTTAAGAGCATGGAGTTCATGTCCTGGCGATTATTGATCGCCCCCCCCCCCCCCCCGAATCACGCCTTTTATGTCGAATATAACATTGGTTTGGCGCATAAATTACAAAGAATCTACAGACCAAATGAAACAACAAACAAATTAGAACTAAGACGCAAAATACATTTATCAAATCAAAAATTGATTTGGCGCTTAACTTAGGGATAATATACAACCTAAATAAAATATGAAATGAATGAAATATACAACGCAAATTGTTTTTTTATAGAATGGAAATTGATTTGGCACATAATTTATGGAGAATCTACAACCCAAATAAAACAACAAATGAATCAAGTATTCAACAAAAAACGTTTATGTTGAATATAAAATTGGTTTGGCGCATAAATTACAAACAATAGATCCGTGATTGTGGTCTTTGAACAGTTTCAGCTTTGTTGCCGAAAAAGCAACTTTGGGTAATTTGCATATGCATAATTAGCATAAATTCAAGGAAAATTTGCACAATTATTATTACGCAATCCAAGCCATTTTTCCATGAAAGTTCTACATGTACTTTCATTCAACCAGGAAATTGTAGGTCCATGTTCTAACTATATGAAAAAAAATTCACTTTCAGTTGTTCAAATATAATTAAATTGGTATTTACATGAACTTTACTTGATATCTAATTGAAAAAAAATACATTAAAATATAACTGTGTATTTCTTACAATTAGAACAAGGAACTAGAATTTCATGGAAATTTCGCATAATTATACCCACAGCGTTTTCAATGGCTATTATTGAATCTCTTTTCTTTCACCCACCTTGAAGGTGAAACTTGACACAATGCCTTCTGGTCTTTGCTCTCTCTTTGATAGCTAAGTTTTTTTTCTCTTTGCTTTCTAATGATGCAGTATTATAAGGTGTGCTTAAGAGCATGGAGTTCATGTCCTGGCGATTATTGATCGCACCCCACCCCACCCCCCCCCCCCCCCCCGAATCACGCCTTTTATGTCGAATATAACATTGGTTTGGAGCATAAATTACAAAGAATCTACATACCAAATGAAACAACAAACGAATTAGAACTGAGAAATACATTTATCGAATCAAAAATTGATTTGGCGCTTAACTTAGGGATAATATACAACCTAAATAAAATGTGAAATGAATGAAGTATACAATGCAAATTTTTTTTTTTTTTTTTTGTTTTTTTCAAATCGAATTGGAAATCGATTTGGCACTTAACTAATGGATAATCATAATCCCAAACAAAACATTAAATGGATGAAGTATACAACAACGCAAACTGTTTTTATCGAACTGAAAATTCAGTTGGCGCGTAATTTATGGAGAATCTACAACCCAAAAGAAAACAACAGATGAATCAAGTATTCAGCACAAAACGTTTAAATCGAATAGAAAATTGGTTTGGCGCATAAATTACAAAGAATCTACAGACCGAATGAAACAACAAATAAATTAGAACTAAGTCGCAAAATACATTTATCGAATCTAAAATTGAAAGTGAAGACGTTCCTAAATCGATATATCGTTAGGTGAGCTATCGTGATCGATCGATTAGTCTTTGCTCAAGTCTTATTTATATTAATTTTGGGGGGTATTTTATTTTCAAAAATCAATATCTCCTGTATGCTGTCACCGTTGAATGTCGTGTTAAGTTTTCTGGGGTTGATTTTGTGTAAGCTAACTATACACAAATTATTTTTTCAGGCCTCAGGTACCCTTTAATACCTTACTTTTAATATACTTAAAAAGCTTAATTGAAAGGTACATGTAATAGTAGTGTAAATATTTGAAGTAGTAATTCATTGGATATTTTTACCCTCCCCTTTTCTTGGGGAGACAAACAGGGTCAAGGGACACAGGATAAACTTTTTTACATAAATGCCTATATTTTTGTCAAAAAATACTCTCAATGGAAAAAATGTTACTATGATTATGTAACTTTGATTCTTTGTCCACACAAAACACAACGCTTCTTTGTCATTATATTCAAAGACCGGAGTAAAATCACAACTTTTTGAACATTTGCCCAAAATATCATGTATGGTCAGGATTTGCTTTTGCCATGTCTGTGTTTTATGTCTTATTTATTATAATTTTTCATATATCCAGGAAGTGGCCAAATTCTTACAAGAGTGGAAGTCACCAGACATATTCCTGAGTGTGATCTCAAAGACAAATGCCCCAAGAATTACGGTAAGACCTCAAGCAAATTGTGTTTTTTATGATAATTTTTAGATGATCCAACATTTGCTCCTGCGACATTTTATTTTGTCAAAGATAGAGGCTTAATGTTGGGCTTGCTAGTGGGTTTTGGGTTCTAAGGTTTAGGGTTAGGGTTAGTGGTGGGTTCAGGCAAATTTGCAGGTTGAAAATATGCATCGGCAATATACATGTAGAAGGCAAACTCTTGGAGAATTTGCCTTTGGTATTTTTTTCCCCGCCGAACGAAGTTCGCGAGGGGACTATGAAACAGGCTCCGTTCGTGTGTGCGTGTGTGTGTGTGTCCGTCCGTCTGTCCGTCTGTCCGTGTGTGCTCAAATGTTAGAAAATGCTACTTCTCCGTCATTTCTTGGCCGATTTTGATTCTGATTGTTTTATCTGATAGGGCTGGGTGGGGGCTTCCAAACTTCTACACAGAATTTTGAAATTCATTAATTATGCAAATTTATGCAAATTTATTCAAAATTGACAAAAAATGCTACTTCTCCTCTATTTCACATCGGATTTTGATTCCGATTGTTTTATCTGATAGGGCTGGGTGGGGGCTTCCAAACTTTTACACAGAATTTTGAAATTCATTAATTCTGCAAATTTATGCAAATTTATTCAAAATTGACGAAAAATGCTACTTCTCCTCTATTTCACATCGGATTTTGATTCCAATTGTTTTATCTGATAGGGCTGGGTGGGGGCTTCCAAACTTCTACACAGAATTTTGAAATTCATTATTCATGCAAATTTATGCAAATTTATTCAAAATGGCTGAAGGTTCATAATGTTTTCATGTTTTATATTTCAGTTGTATACATGCATTGTTGGTATTCTCTTCTTTTGCATGCAGTAACATTATTATTTTATTCACTAAAGTTTTTCACTGAAGTTTTAAGGTTCAGGCTAGTTAATTTCCACAGATTTGCACTTCCGGCGGGGACATTTATTACGCATTGCGTAATTTACTCATTCACTTGTCTTTGTGGAAGTTCTCCATGAATGGTATTAGTAGGTTGCAAGAATCCTCCTGACCATGCCATACTTGATGGATTTAGAGATTATAGCACATTTAGTGCTTGGTTATTGACCAATAAGAAGACAAGAAGTGGAAGAACTGCAGAATACCCCACCTCAAATGACCGTAATCCTGACCCTTGTTCTCATCCTAGGGCCTAACTCTATGCCTACATTTTAACCCTATTCCTAACAGTAACTCCAATACAATGTATTGATACATGGTAGGGTTTTCTGTAGTTCAGCCAAGAAGATTATAAGACATTCTTTCCTAGACTGTCATGCAGTGTAGTTGACAAATCAAGGGGATTATGTGACCATGAACAAGCCATGAAGTTATTCACTGAGGCAGTTGTGTGTTTTCTCCTGAAACCATTCATATCAGCTTGACAAGGAGAAAATCCCACAGGTAGAAAATCATATCCGTAAGATTAGAAATCTTGAAATCAGGCATATTGAATATAAATGTGATTCCCCAAAGTGAGAAGAATGAAGACTCAGAAGTGCGCTCCAGGTGCTTTTGAAGTCATAACTTAATATTCTGGGTATCAAGTGTATCTAGATGTACAAGATGAAGAGAAACCCTCCTATTGGGTGGAATTTGTCTTGGAAAAGTCAATGTTTGGTCAAGTTCTCTTCTCTCTAGATGTTGTCTCGAAGATATTTATCTAGAGATGTACTATTACCAAAGAACTGTATTTCAAAGGTATCCTGAATCATGATCATTTTTTTGTTAATAAAGTTATTTCATTCATATTGTGATTTGGTATTGGCTGATATTTTGTAGGAAATCTGTATGGGTGTGCTGGGCAACATGGCATGCAGTTCAGAAATAAGAAGAGAATTCAGCAAGAACCAACAACTCATGTAAGTTTTTACTGGCTTTGGTCGACAAGTGGAACAAATCATGGTGCTACTAACTTTTGTCACATATACATTGTATATATGTATCCTATTCTCCAAACAATGTGTCAGTTTGTGGTTTGATCCATCGCACACAAAGAGTTGATGCAGGATTTTTAACAGTCTGGCATCCCTTCCAGAAACACATGCAGGGACATGCTCACAGAATTATTGTCCTGATGACATATAATGTACATGTATGTTGTACATTTCTCATTTCAAGTGACCCACAAGCCTGTACGCAATTAGACCTTTCATTTCATTTGATATTGTGTAATAATTTGAATGTTGCGACCACACATTTATTTGTTCGTTGATTACTCAAACTACTATAATTTTATCATGCAGATATTGTTTATAGTCGATCATCGTTATGTTCTGTATTTGTGTACTGGAAATCCACCTTATGGTTGCAATGATAAACAGATTAAAAATAAATTACTTTTGCCCTTTTGTTCATTGCAGTGATCTCAGCTTTGGTCTGATGAGTGGCAGCGATGCACCGACCATGGTGGAAGCGTCTCGTCTCATCTATACATGCCTCAACGATGAGGAGAGTGCCCCCAGATGGCTGGAGACGGTGAAGAAGGACGGAGACGTCCTCAGGAGTGTCACTTTTATTCTTCAGAGCTCCACAAACAGTGAGTCCATTACTCTCTGTTGCATTATTCATTCCTTGTTCAAAGCTTTCAAAGTACCAATTTTCACTGTTTAATACTGAAGGTTGTACATGTTTGCATTTAGTACTCAATTTGGAATTTAGTGGGGTTTTTTTTCTGATTCCTTTGAACTATCCTTCAGCCCTTTATAATACGGAAATGTGTAGCCGTGAAAACTTGTAGCGCTGTAACTTTACAAGCATGCTAGAAAACATCTAATGCTGTTGCCTGATTGCAGGGCTGACATTCTCAATGTTTGATGCATTTTTCAGGCTTTGTATCATATAGCATACAATGTACATGGGGCTTCAGCATTTATTCCTCAAGACTTCTTTCCCAGCCCATTATCAATCAAAAGAGGGGAAAAATACCATATTTTTACAACATAGAAAATGACCATGCCCCTTTGAGTAACTAAATAGAGAATATACCCCCCCCCCCCCTCCCAATCAGTTTGCAAATTATACTGTGTGACATGTTAACTGATTAGAACTTTTTCTATAATGGTTTTTTGTGCTTGGTGTTCACCTGGTTCACTGTTGATTGTTGCAATCTTGGTATACAGGTGATTTGATCCACAATGTTGCTGACTTGCTAGACCAGTTACTGGACCTGGATGATGGTCTACTTCAGACCTGGTCTGGTCCTGTTCTCATCCAAGCCATTACTGAAGCACTTAATCAAATCAGGTAGTTATGAGTGCTTCACTGTGGAACACCCCACCATACATCAGTGTGTTAGGGTTACTGAAGCACTTAATCAAATCAGGTAGTTATGAATGCTTCACTGTGGAACACCCCACCACACATCAGTGTGTTAGGGTTACTGAAGCACTTAATCAAATCAGGTAGTTATGAGTGCTTCACTGTGGAACACCCCACCACACATCAGTGTGTTAGGGTTACTGAAGCACTTAATCAAATCAGGTAGTTATGAATGCTTCACTGTGGAACACCCCACCACACATCAGTGTGTTAGGGTTACTGAAGCACTTAATCAAATCAGGTAGTTATGAGTGCTTCACTGTGGAACACCCCACCACACATCAGTGTGTTAGGGTTACTGAAGCACTTAATCAAATCAGGTAGTTATGAATGCTTCACTGTGGAACACCCCACCACACATCAGTGTGTTAGGGTTACTGAAGCACTTAATCAAATCAGGTAGTTATGAGTGCTTCACTGTGGAACACCCCACCACACATCAGTGTGTTAGGGTTACTGAAGCACTTAATCAAATCAGGTAGTTATGAATGCTTCACTGTGGAACACCCCACCACACATCAGTGTGTTAGGGTTACTGAAGCACTTAATCAAATCAGGTAGTTATGAATGCTTCACTGTGGAACACCCCACCACACATCAGTGTGTTAGGGTTACTGAAGCACTTAATCAAATCAGGTAGTTATGAATGCTTCACTGTGGAACACCCTACCACACATCAGTGTGTTAGGGTTACTGAAGCACTTAATCAAATCAGGTAGTTATGAATGCTTCACTGTGGAACACCCCACCACACATCAGTGTGTTAGGGTTACTGAAGCACTTAATCAAATCAGGTAGTTATGAATGCTTCACTGTGGAACACCCCACCACACATCAGTGTGTTAGGGTTACTGAAGCACTTAATCAAATCAGGTAGTTATGAATGCTTCACTGTGGAACACCCTACCATACATCAGTGTGTTAGGGTTAGGGTCAGGGTTAGGCTATAGGTTTATTGTCAGGGTGGTTAGGGTGACTTGTGTGGTGATGTATTCTGGATTTGTTCAGGAGCGAGAAAAAATTATTGGTCAGCGGCAACACCCTAGTTAAATGGACATTGTACTACATTGACATGAGTATGGAAGTGCTTGAATTGTTGATTTAGAATAGTGTTACAACAAGCAAACAAACAAATAAACATCCCTAAGTTTCAAGAAAACATTGTCCACCTTTATACAGGGTAAATCTAATGTTAATTTTCAATAACCCTAAAATTATAAACTACTGTGTAGAAGTAAAATTCATACGCATTCTATAGCGTTTTCACCACTCATATTTTGCTGTTTGAGCGTGAATAAGGTTAATAAAAATCATAAATGACTTGTGAATTCTTTCAACACATTCCCATGCTTGTTTTCCCCCAGTGCTGATCGAGTGAATACCCTGTCTCTTCTCCATCACTCTCTTCAAGTCATCTCAACAACAGACTCAGGAATAGATGGCCTTGGTGAGTACATTGTAGCAAACAATAATTTTCAAATTTTTTCAGGAAAGTTAGTCATGTAAACCCATTATCATCAGGTCCATGCTTACATTTATGTGTACATGTCAACTCTTGTATTCGCAATTTGCTTTGAAATTTATTAAGAGTGTGTTAACATAAATTTGCAATATCTCTTTATAGAAATAACATTTGAAGCTGAAATATTTTTACACAAATGGAACCCCAAACATACGGAACACGCTTTTCTTTTATTTAGTACTAGTTCCTCTTTTAAAACTTGTTCTTGTATCGTAAACCCACAATCAGTCATCAGTAACATAAAACAAAATGAAAACAAACTCCTTGTATCTCTTTACCAGTGGAGCTGAGTGGGAAGGTTCACCCTCTTGTATCTTCCTTCATCTCTGGTGTCTTTGAAGATGGAGTCTTGTCCATGAGAGGCAGAGAGAACACCCTAGCTTCTGTCATCTCTGTCCTCATTGTCATGGTTCTAAGGTCTAGGGATGTCAGCAAGCAACTCGCTGAGAAAGGTAATATTGCATAGGATTTATCATAGCCTATGCAGGGCTACACTGACTCTTATGAAAGGGGTAGTTGTATTGATTCTGGTAGGGAGGAAAAGCTGGATGTCAAGCAAATAATTACCGTTGGTGAAGGTGATGGGACAAACTATCACTTCTGAGGCGATCTGGATGTAGCTATCTTTCCGAGGCGAAGCTGAGGAAAGATAGCGTATGCATTCAGATCGCCGAGGAATGGAGGAAGTTATAGTACGTCTCATCGCCTGAAACCAGAAGGTGATTATTTGCTTTATATTCCACATATGAAACATTTAACTGGTACGAGAAAGACAATTATTTTCTACTTCTCGAAAAAGACATTTAGGCCCGAATTCACAAAAGAAGTTTAAACCATTACATAAACTCCCTCCTGGATGCGCACATGTGTTTAATTTAAGCATGCGAATAGGCAATGTGCGCTTATTTAAGCTTATTTTAGTAAGGTTATGGAACTGTTTGTAAAGGTCACATACTTTCATTTCGCGCGTATCCAAAATATTGATAACGCATTATGACTCTTTATGGACTGAAGAGATCAGTGAAACACATAAGTACTATTCCATCAAGGTCACAAACTTTTCTTCTCGGGTGATTGATGGGGAAAACTATGTTTTATCACATGATTACATGTACCTTTTGGCCAACCTAACAGCAAGATTCTTAGTATGTGGAATATAATGCTATATATAAAACATCTTGCAGAAAAAAAAAAATGTCAGTATGATGTGGTATTTCATGATATCGTATGCAGGGCTACACACTACATTTTTTGAAATATTTTCGACAATCTTGCTCAACAAAATTTGTCATCTTATTCCAGGGTATGACCCTAATTAACCCAGCATTTAGTCACCCCTAGGGCTTTATCGAGCATTGGAGAGAAAGCAATTTTTGTTACTGTTTCTCAGAAGTTCCACATTTTCGAATAACTTAAACAAAGTAATTGTTTGCAAGTTCTTCAAAATCACCATGGGTCCACAGAGTAGATAATATAAAAATGATTGAGCATTGTAACTGCTTTACATTTTTATGATGACATTGAATGAATGCTAATGCTTGTATTCAGTTGTCTCCATATCTCATACTGTTATTTCCAATGGTAATAGAGAGCAGAACAATGAAACAACTCGCAGAGATGCTGTATGTCATCCACCGAAAAGAGGCTTCGTCGTCACGGAAGCTGTCCTCTAACGATGATGATGAACACCCTGGCATTCCAGCTCATCCAAACAATGATCACCAAGACAAAACACCAGCAGAAAAATCTGAGTCACAAAAGAGAACATATAAGAGACCCCTGCATGAACAAAGTGACAATGTCTTAGGAGGAGGAGGAGGGGGTGGTTGTCATGGTGATGGGAGGAAGGATGATGGGGATAATGATGATGAGGAAGACCAGGAGAAGGTCTGGTTGACAGAGCTGCTCAAGGATCAGCTGATTGATTTCTTCTGTTGTGCCTTAGAAGTTGCCAAGAAGGTCAGTTTGTCATTGGAAAAATTCAACCATGTCTTTGCCTAACTTTGAAGTGAAATAAATGGGCATGCTCATCTTAATAACAACCAATATCCGTTCTTCTCTAAACTATTTTATATTGTTCATTGCAGCATTTTGCAAACCAAATTTTGTCACATTTCAGATTTACTTGATTCATGTCACATCATTCTTCCCTTATTTTGAAAAAAAAAAAATCCCAAGGGACACTTGGAATTAACTTCACCTTTTTGTTATTGGAAGAATTATGCATTCCCCAACATGTGTGATAATGTGTTGTCAAATCAATACATCACTTTGATATACATTTTTATAGCTCTGGTTTTCCTAGAGTCTATAGATAGATTTTGAAGATAAATTCATGTGCTATGCTATCTATTTTTGCACAAGTCTGTTTAAAAGATACATGCATGTTTATCCGATCGGATGTAATTGTTAGCAATTGATTTATGCAGCTTATTACACTATCCAACTCCACAGGCACAAATTTTGCAAAGCTGTTTTTCCATAACTATGATTGTTTTTCAAATTCATGTTCATATCCGTATTTTATTAAAGGTAATGTTTAGTTTTGGTACTCCCTCAAAAACTTTTCATCAGATTTCTTTGATCTTTGTTGATAAATACATGTAGCAAGATACTAGCAATACTAAGATGTTGTAAAGATTTCACCTCCTAAAGTTAATATTTTACAAATAAGAGGTAAAAAATAATTTATATACCGGGCCAGGGATATAAACTCCCAACAACGGCAGTGTGTACTATACCCTAAATCGCGTGCAAAAAGCTACGAGGATTATGTGTGTTCCACACACAGTGACACACATGCTATCTCGTACAAATCTCTTTTGATACAATGAGAACAACATGAGACTATAAGGAACATGTTTCTTTCCAATTTCCTTATTGCTACCAAAACTGTCCATGAGCTTTAATGTTCTTTTTTTTCCCTCTTTCCTGCTCCTGCTCTCGTCTTCTGTATCTGTTGCCCACCTCAGGATAAAGCTCTCCAGCAGAAACTGCATGCTTGTGGGACCAAGAGACTCCAGGCCGTAGCTGACTGTCTTCCCGAAGATAGGAATGACCTTCTAGACCTGATGGAAAACATCCAGGGAAAAGCATGAAACTTTCAGATCCCAGACAAGCAAGACGTGCGAAGGATGGTTGCAAGTAATCCAGATAGCAGCAATATGAAGCAACAACGCCTTTTCCCCATGCATGAATTTCAATCCTTTCGGGCTCTACCTTTATGGCAAACATGAATAGTATTGACTTGCACATGATTAACCTATCATCTTAGTATGGGATTGAGTTTAGGAAGTGGGCGGTGAAAATGACGAGATAATCTTGGAGTTGTCCCAAATATCCCTTTCTGATATCATGGTGATGAAGTTAAAGTTCTTCCACCTGCCTCAGGATGCTGCCTCAGTCAGGATGTTACCCCTCTCCCTTCTTCATCCCATTCAAGTTATATGGGATAACCTTGACCAACAGAAGACTATACTGGGGCAACTTCTCACGTGTAAGCACTTGACCAAGCCCATAGCTGGTGTTTGAAAGGAGCAAGACTGCTGGCTAAAACCACACATGAGTTGCAGTAGTGAGATTCAGATTCAAGGCTTTCCCCGCATTTCTATGGATGAGAAACCAATTTTATGCATTGCCCCCAATCGATCGACTTGGAGTATTTGTCAACTTCAGTTGTCATCAGGGTGCTAGAAGTGTGTTACTAATGGTGCTTGTAGAAATTATTGTTTTAGAAAAAGATTTCTAATGACACAGTTAAACCAGTCATTTTGAGGGAATGGTATGATTTGTTGCATGTCTGTCATCATTAATTTCATTACGCATTGCAAAGCAATAGCCACAGTGTCTGAAATGCACCAGAGGGGTTTCATGCCGGCAGGGTACTCATCAGTATTTAACAAAGTTAAAATTCATCCCCCAAAAGCATGGGGACTCCATCCAAAGAAATACATGTACTAAGGGTTAATTTTTCCCAACAAAGATAATGAATATACAGAATTTCAACCAGCATAAATGTTTTGGTTCTCCCAAACCATTCCCTATGGAATGCTGCAAATTCAGGCCACTCAGTTTGCCCCAAGGCATAAACAAACTTCTGTTGAGAACCCTGCATTTGGGTCCTCAATATCTTGATACTGTATGTTTCCACAACTACCTCATGTATAACAATGAATTGTGAACATTGCAGGCTACAGAAAAACTCATGACTCTCTCCATCATTGTAAAAAGCTATGAGATATGGGTCAGTGTCATACTCACAGTAAGCACTTTTGTAAAACAATAGACCGTGTACAGAGTGTGCAAGGGGCATTACAGTTTATGCTACTCAAACTTCCTTTTTATTTTTTGAAGGGAACTCCATGGGAAACTCGATATAATGAGGCTGTTGGGACTGGAAGATTTTCAGTACATACAAGTACAAGTACATGTATCTCGTTATAGCCGACCTCTCTATAAAAGTTTGTGCTGCCATAGAATTACACGCAAGTACATTTGGGACCATGACAATATCCTTGTTATAACCATTACCTTATTATAGCAGCTGACCTAGTTATGTCGAGTTTTCCCACCACATGTATACCTGTGTCAAGCATGGAATTTCTTCTTTCATGAGATTATTATCAGTATTTTGTTGAATCAAGACATAATTCCATATTTTGTTGTTTGGCTTGGTTCCTTTGATTTATAGTATGTAACAAGTCCATGGACAGTTGGGCCCAAAAGTTTACATACATCTAGTAGAAAAGCAGTATACATTTTCACAATTTGAACCCATTCCTGCCAACTTTTTGCCTCATACATGTAGGACCGCCAAGCTTTATGTATAGTACAGTTGAACCTTGTCAAAAAGAACACTGTTAATTATAACAAACTTTCATTATGACAAGGTAATTGTCCCCGCCGAACGAAGTTCGCGAGGGGACTATGAAACGGGCTCCGTTCGTGTGTGCGTGTGTGTGTGTGTGTGTCCGTCCGTCCGTCCGTCCGTCCATCCGTCTGTCCGTGTGTGCTCAAATGTTAGAAAATGCTACTTCTCCGTCATTTCTTGGCCGATTTTGATTCTGATTGTTTTATCTGATAGGGCTGGGTGGGGGCTTCCAAACTTCTACACAGAATTTTGAAATTCATTAATTATGCAAATTTATGCAAATTTATTCAAAATTGACGAAAAATGCTACTTCTCCTCTATTTCACATTGGATTTTGATTCCGATTGTTTTATCTGATAGGGCTGGGTGGGGGCTTCCAAACTTCTACACAGAATTTTGAAATTCATTAATTATGCAAATTTATGCAAATTTATTCAAAATGGCTAAAGGTTCATAATGTTTTTCATGTTTTATATTTCAGTTTGAGTTGTATACATGCATTGTTGGTATTCTCTTCTTTTGCATGCAGTAACATTATTATTTTATTCACTAAAGTTTTTCACTGAAGTTTTAAGGTTCAGGCTAGTTAATTTCCACAGATCTGCACTTCCGGCGGGGACATTTATTACGCATTGCGTAATTTACTCATTCACTTGTTTTCCTGGTCCCACTTCTTTGTATTCTGTTGTTTTTTAGCCCTGATATACATGTAACAAGGTTCCAATATACAGTGGCGCAAATCCATTTTGAAATCTGAGGGGGGGACATTCACCTCCCAAATTCTCTGACAAGCAAAAAAAAAGAAGAAGAAAAAAAAAAAAGTTATTCAACAAGGTGGGGGGGGGGGGGGACATTCGCCTCCAAAATTCTCTACAAGCAACAACAAAAAAAGGTTATTCAAAAAGGTGGGAGGACATTCGCCTATCTTTGAAAAGGTGGGGGGGGAACATGTCCCCCTTCCCCCCCCCCCCCCCCCCCCCCCCCCCCCCCCCCCCGGATTTGCGCCCATGCCAATATAAAGAGGTAATTTCTTTGGTTCCAAGGAGTTTGATATAACAAAGTTCCATATCTATATATACTTCAAGGAAAATCACTCTGATACACACGACTCCTAATAGAAATGAGAGAAGTTGTGAAAATGTGAGGTAAACTGTTTTTCTTACAGGTGTACATGTATGTAAACTTTGTGGCCCAACTGTACATGTATACCAACTGCATGACTTAATAAACCATACATATGTAGTCCTCAAGGCCAGGTTTTTTTGTCTTGCCTGCGTAGCGGAGCGAGACTATAGGCGTCACCATTTCCAGCATCTCTGGCATTGTCTGTGACGTCGTCATCAACAATCAATGTTCACGCTTGGCCTTTACCTTATCTTGCATTATCGATCCCTATTTTGATTTTTGTACGTAATGAATATCACAATAGTTTCATTGGTGTGACACAATATTCAGTACATTGGAAACTTGTTATAAAGAGCTCCGATATAACAAGATTCCTGATATAACAAGGTAATTTTGCTGGTCCCAGGTCTTTATGTTCCTTAGTTTGTTTTTAAACCCTGATATAAGGAGATTCCTGTTATGACAAGGTAATTTTCATGGTCCCAAGCCAAAAGGGCACTAACTCTTTGTTACAGTACTGTAAAACCAGAAATTTGTGCATGCATGGAACTTTCGCGAACTTTGGGAGTGGTCGCGGAAGTTTCATGCCGTGAAATAATCAAATCACAATTGAAATAACATAAAATTATTGCAATTCGGAAAGGCTCTTGCTGCAAAATTGTCTGGTCATTAAAGGAGAATGAAACCCTGGGGAAAAATCAATTTTAATGAAAAGAGGATAGAGAGAAGCAATTTTTAAAAAAGTTCCATCAAAATCGGTTACGAAATGAGAAAGTTATGAAAGTTTGAAAAGTCTCTCAATTTACATTCTATGGCGATCCTCAAATTGGCAATGTTCCTTCAAAGTGACAAGTTTAGTAGTGCAACTCTCCATATGTTATGTACACAAAATTTCATATTTTCTCCATTATCTCTAAAGATACTGCTTTTCTTTTTGTGAACTCAACATATGTTGTGTCAAATACATTTACCCATGATATATCTTGTGCTAAGGAGGAGACAATCTGCACCTTGAGAGATGGGGAAAATATGAAATTTTTTGTACAAAACATAATGGAGAGTTGTACTACTAAACCTGTCACTTTGAAGCAACATTGCCAGTTTGAGGATCGCCATGGAAAGTAAATTGAGACTTTTCAAACTTACATAACTTTCTCATTTCATAACCGATTTTAATGGAACTTTCTAAAAATTGCTTCTCTCTATCCTCTCTTTTCATTAAAATTGATTTTTCCCCAGGGTTTCATTCTCCTTTAACCCTTTCAAGACATTTGACCACATTTTGTGTTTTGGCTCAATAACTTTTGATTCAGAGCTCTAAGAAATATACCAGATGCAGGAGTAGAAAAGGCAAATATTTCTACACACATTGTGTCCATTTTTGTTGCATGACCATACTGCGTTTGATGCCAGGAATTTTAAAAAGGAGAATAAAGCTTCAAAATCCTTAAATTGGCAACACATTGAGAGGTTCAAAATCACTATTTTTTATCAAAATTGGCAATTTTTTCAACTTTTCAACTAAGTTTCTAATGATGTATATTGTTTTCAAAGACATTGCATTTTGTTAGAACCATGTAGCACTAAAAGAAAAATATTATTGTTGCCAATTTGAAGAACAAAATGTGATCAATTTAACCCTTAAATAATTCTTGTCCTGAAAGGGTTAACTATTCACAAAAGTTTTATGTCGGGAAAGTATCTGGTTTGACAGTATATGAGTTAGCGACCTTCTGGCTCTCAGCCAACAAAATATACTACCATGCATATTCCAGCAAAAACATTTTTCTAGACCTCCACACTTTCCATCTATCTATACAGTGGAAACTCTCTATAACGAGGACCATGAACATTACCTTGCTATATCAGGAAACTCCTTATATCAGGGTAAAAAAAAACAAAAGAATATAAAGACCAGGGACCAGCAAAATTACCTTGTTATATCAGGAATCTCGTAATATCAGAGCTCTTTATAACAAGTTTCCACTGTATACAGTATGTATTTGAATATATGTGACCTGAGGCCTCAAAACCTACAATAAGTCGCCACAATTATTTTTTTTACTATTTTGGGCTGTTTGCTACGTTGTGGTCTGTGCGACTTATTGTAGGTTTTGAGGCGGCGGGTCACATATGTATACAGTTAACCTTGCATAACTCGAAGTCGCATGAGTTGAACTTTCCCCAGGTTTAATACATTTTTTTTTACCGAACTATGCAAAATATGTTATTTACTTTTCCCAAGTTGAATTTTGCATATGTTGAACTATTTTTGTCGTCCTAACAGATTCGACTAATGCAAAGTTAACTGTACATGTATGAAGAAATAACTTTTAATACACATGCTCAGATATGCTGCCAAGTGAATGACAGTGTTTCTTATTATTCTAACTTTAGCACAAAAGCCCCCACACACCCCCCCCCCCCCCCACGAAAATAGCATGTCGACGGTGTGGTGATAAGACCTCGTAACTAAAAAAATGGTTAATTCTCAGGAGAGCAGAAAAAACTTTCGCAATAAAACATATTTAGACCTTCCCTTTACAAATCGCTTGTAGCATTATTTTTTTTCAGATATGCACTACGTTTTTTTTTTATTAGAACATCAAATTATTCTTCAGCTATAAAATTATGACGAAAACAATGTTTGCCAGAAAAGGAGTTATCATCACCCCATCGATGATGATAAGTCACATTGATTTTGTATAAAATTGAAATGTTCAATTAATGGCCAATAATGTTAAAAGTTTTGTAATTATTCTAAAACTAGAGATGTTGATGCATTTATGTAAAATCATTCCTGCCTGGGCATTGTTTATAGATGCATTTTGTAGAAATATTTTGAATAAAAATAATGTACTGTACAAAGATTCAGTTTGTTTCATATATTTTATTCATCTTGTGATCATACACTGATATATAAATTCATATTATTTAGACAGGTACATTTTATTTTGATAAGGTGGCTTAGCGAAACGTGGCGTGTAAAAGAGCGGAAAAGATGCATATGACAAAATAAAAATCAGAACTTTATTCTATATAGGCAGAACCAAAATATTAGGATGCAGAATTAGTATTCACCTCTTTAAACAATTTCAGGCAAGATAATATGAAAACTTCTATTCAGATATGTCTGATTCTATATTTATAGAAGCATAGACAAAACTAGCAATGTTCCTCTTTGCGTCTTTCCCGCGTCTTTATGCGCCACCGCGTTTCGCTAAGCTACCTAACCATATATCTCTTGAAAGTATAACACATGTTCCCAGGACAACAGTCAAATTCGTACACTAATCAAATCCTACATTCCAACCCTGGACCAAACACTATACATAACCCAAAACCTAGAAACCCAAACCCAAACCCAATTTCTTCGACAAAATAAAGTTTGGAGCAACTGTCTCTAGAGCATGTCAATTTGTGCTTTCCATACCAGGGCCCTGCTGCATAGAACTCGTGACATAAATCTCCGCATACGCTATGTCATTGACATACATGTACATGTACATGTATTTGTATATGTTGTAATTCAGGGATTAATGTCATGAATCATGACATAAATATGACATAAAAGTTTTATGCAACAGGGCCCAGATATTCACTTTTATTCAAATTTTCATTTATATGGTGCCTATGGCCCCATCCCAACATCACATAATTTAATGATCCACTTACATAAAAAACGTTGAGTTCTGGGAAAGGTGAGAAAGAATTTGTGAGCTTTCTCATTCCTTTTACGGCAGTTTGGAAGAACATTCGTAGTAGAAATGACCCCTGAAAAGGATTTCTCTTCAAATGCTCTCATGATTGAAATACATGTATGATGAAAAATAGCTGAAGTGTTTGGGCCAAACATTCATGCCACATGCGCATGCAGTGCATGTAACTCTTAGCGAGATTAGCTCAATTTCCTCTCATTTTATACACCAATTTTCATGTAGACATGATCAACCATTCCCAATTGCTTTGAGACGGTTTCTTTCATAATGTAATTGCATGACCAGAACTCGGCTTTATCTGAGCTGATGCAGCAGTGAGTTTCTATGTGGAAAAACAGTAAAACACAGCCTAATGCCAGAAATAGTGAACTCATCATTCCTGCGGTTTGGTAAGTCAGACATCATACCACCCAATGACTTCAAAAGATCTGCTTCTTGGAGGGAAGTTTCTCAAAAGAAATTCCTATCCTGAACCAAACTGAATGCACTCAGATCTCTGGTCTACAGGCCATGTTCCAAGTTATGGAAGTTTATGCATTTTCGATGATCACAACAAAAATTAGGAATTTTATGACTTTCTCTAATAGTTAATCTACATTTTAAGGGTACCAATCACCAAAAATAATTTTGCTCTGTATGTCAGAGGTTTCATGTCGTTATACTATATTCAAAATATGGGCTTCAAATATTAATTCTATAAAGAGATTTGCAATTTTAATTACACTCTCTATAAGCGTAAAAGCGACTCGTGAGTAGACTACTTGACGCACCCGTACGCGCTCACCAAGATAAAGGCTCGCGCAGAACCAAACTTTGAGTTCGTTTCCGCGCGAGCATTTTCATGTTATCCTTTATTTCCTTCATACTCATTAACTGTTGACCTACAGAATACCAGACAAAGTTCTTTGAGGTTGATTTTATACTTTCTAGTTGTACACAAGTTATTTTTTCAGGTGATTGTTACACTTTAACCTAAACAGAAAATACATGTAATAAATGATATAAAGAGATCCCAATATTTCAAATTTTATTTCATAGAGGAGAAGCTGTGCCACCATAGGTGCCATGAAATATCCAAGGCACAGGTTAACTGAGGAAAGATTTTCATTAAAGAAAAATGCAACTAACAATGAAATCCTACATTTGCCAATTTGTGTAGTGATTGAATAATAAGTGTTCAATACTGGCCTAACACATCATGTGATTGTACATACCTTCTTTCACACTAAGACAATTTCTTCAAAGTTTGGCCTTAACTGACAATGTCTGCTGGGTAATACCTTGACCCACCCAATGGGGGAAGTTATCGTAAATCTCTCGGCTTGAAATCATTAAGATTCCAATTCAAAAATAAATACATATACATATTCATCATACTTTATAATTAAAACAGCTTTCTTGCACTTAGTGACTACCGGTACATATACATGTATTTGATGGTTGGGCATTGAAAGTTCACTGGGATCCCGCTGTGGCCCCTTCCCCACCCCCCTGCGAGGCCTGTAGATATTCGTTGTAGACCTTCTCCTGCGCTTGGTATTGCTTGGTTAGCTTCTTGACTTGCTTGTTGCTAAGTTCCTTGCCCTCTGCATCATGGGTCGGCATGCCCTGTGGAGTATAACGGTATACGAGTCAGTTTCGACTGAAAGAGAGAATTAATAATGTAAACATACAAAACTGTGTTTATGGGGACCTATAACAATGCGATTTATTCCGTCAGTGTGATAAGAACCCGGTTACATGGACATCGAGCCTGGCTATGGATGCGAATGTCCCAATAACCACATATATACATGTTTATATACATGTATAATATTCCTAAGAGTATAAATGTCTTAAAGGTAATTATTCGACTTTTAAACCCCTTCTGGGCCACATTTTTTTATGACTGTCATAAAATGAACTATTAAATAGGAGAGAAATTTTGACTTAAAATGCTTTGTGTCACTGAAAAATAGAGCACTGAATATCTTCCATGTATATGAACTTTGTATTTTCTATTTCTGGGGGAAAAATTGTAAGCCAATCTAATGCAAACATCTTGTTCTTGACACATGAATTGTTGCAAACATTTGCCGCCCAAGGCGAATTGGGGTGAAAAAACATGTAACAAATTAGTCCAAAATGCTGTAGGAAGCAAGATCACGAAGACGGTGACTTTCTTGAGGAACTATTTTGAAAGCTGTTAAATTTGATTCATTTGTACAGCATACAAATAGAATCTCTGTTATTCATATTGAAAATAAACAATCCTTTTCCCTTGTTAAACCATTCAAATTTGAATTAAAATTTTCAACTTGGAGAAAAAAAATGACCCTGTCCTTCCCCAAGCCCTCCTCAGCTGGAACAAAAATATAATAAAGCATCATATGTACCTTATCATCAAACTTGGAATATTTGTCAGTCTCTTTCGTAAACATTCCTTGAGGTGGAATTCTTCGTTGTGCTTCTTTGGCCGCTTGCTTTTCTTGCTCCCTCTTCTTTGCCTCTTCTTTCTTTCTCCTCTTCTCCTCCGCTTGCTAGATGGAAAATAAAACAATGGCTTATAAATGTCATCTGCATTATGGATAGGAAATCACCTTAGTTTGCTATCCTCTTCAACATCATCATCATCATCATCATCTTCATTGTCATCATAATCATCAACACCAGTCTAATTACCCATATCATCTTCACCATCATCATCAATTCATCGTCGTTTTTACGAACTGATGAATCCGTGCATGCACACAAATACGCGCTTAGGAGAAAATGGTTTTACGAACCGTCGAATCGTGTCTGAATGGCCAGTGTTTCCTTATTCCATATTAATATACGTAATAAATTGAATATACACCATTTCAAAATTAAAGTCATAAGTTTTTCTTTTAATGTATATACCGATACATGCAAATATCCAACAAAAGCAAATCCGTTATCTAAGTACCCCCAAATCTATAAATGCGTTTCCGGCCAATTCACGTTTCTGCGCAGCGCACACGGATTCGTCAGTTCGTAAAAACGACGACGAATTTGTCATAATTTTCACCATCATCATGGCAATATCACCAGATGTACAACCAGTATCATTATCAAATGAACCATTGTCATTATAACCATTATGATGACAATCATCATCCTCAGTATCACCACCACCACCATCATCATTAAAGGGAATCTTGAGTTCTGGCAAAGGTGAAAAATAATTTGTGAGCTTTCTCATTCCTTTTATGTCAGTTTGGAAGAACATCATAGTAGAAACATCCCCTGAAAAGGCTTGCTCTTCAAATGAACTTATATTCCAAATATGACTAGAAATAGCTGAAATGTTCGGGCCGAACATTCATGCCACTTGTGTGTGTAGTCCCATATACCCATTTCTGTGTGCAGTACTTGTGCTTTTCAGCGAGATTGGGTCAATTTCTTATCTATTTTGATGATTCCAAAACAACACAGTATAAAACAGTTCTTATGTAGACATGATCAACCTTTCCCAATTCCTTTGAGACAGTTTCTTTCACAATATAATTGCATGACCAGAACTAATTCATCTTTAATTATATCCGTCATGAAAAGAATCTGCACAGTTGATTGGTCCAATGCGCGTCATGTGACAAAATACAATTCCCACTAGCCTTGTGCAAATGAGCAAATTACCATGGTGGGTAACATCTGACGTCACGATCCTTGAATAGTAGTACTATTCACGGATACTATTTACGGCGTATGAAATCACACACGAAAAGTGCGTACTACATTGTGACGACATTAACTTGCGCATATCTATTGTTTTAGGCACCAGCGCATGATAAAATCATCATTACGCGTTCGATATCCGCGCAAATTCATCCCTTCTAAACTGTTTGTGTACGTAAGTGTGCTGTCTATCATAGGCCTACGGTGCAGATGATCATAAGTAGATGAGCAGATTTAGGCTTTAGTTCAAAGATGACGGATATAAACCAAATATATACTGCCTACATTCGAGTCCCTGGTTAAAATATGGCACCCTCGGTGACGTGAAGTCGACCATTTTCCTTCGGGGCTGCGCCCCTCATGAAAATAGTCTTGGTTCACGTCACCTCGGGGACCATATTTCCAACCACACCTTCTCATGACAGTATACTTTCACCCTCCTCACTCTCCTTCACCCACCTGCTTGGCTAGTTCTCTTTCCTTCATGAGGACCTCCCTACCAACCAGCTTGACAACCGAGTTCTCCCCTTCTCTATCCTCTAGCCTCACACCTAGATCAGGTAAGACTTCATCCCTCAGTGCATCACACAGCTGAAGAATCTCAGTGGCTACAACAAAAGGTAGATGTATAAGAAATATTCCAAAATAAATAATACGGAGCCACTTTCTAGAATGTATCAATAACAAAACAGAAATCATGCATATGATACACCTGACCGATAAGGCAATCATAGTACAGAGGAACCTCGTTATAAAGAACACTGCTATCACAAACTCTCGTTACAACAAGGTAATTTTTCTGGTCCCACTTCTTTGGATTCTTTTTTTTTTAGCCCTGGGGGGTGATTCACTAACTGGGATCTATATCATTCCTAAAATCAATTTTCGGGATTGATTTCATTCCCAGCTTAAAATTAATTCCACCTTACTGATTCACTAAATCGCTTTTAGGATGGAATCAATTTTATCATGAATATATATGAGCGCAAATGAATATTTACGAGCGCACTCATTCCAACCAATCAACGTACTCAAATTTCAGTCACCGCCCCTCAGTCACCCGACCTAATTCTCTACTTAGCGCGTAGCTAGTGCACGTTACCTACCTACTGCATTAATTGCGCGCACGCATCGACTGGACATACACAGGGCTAGGGCCTATGGCTAGGGCAATGGGCGTGCAGGCAGGCACAGCGTAGCCGCGCCCAGGTTGGGGCGCGGGCGGGCATGCAGTGGAGTGACCGTTTGTGATTGTTAGGAGCGATCCGGATCACTCCCAACCTTAAAATCAATTCAGAGGCTGGAATCAATCCCAAATACCTTAGTGAATCAGTCACTAAAAGCGATATCGCTCTTAGGATGGATATTGTTCCTAAAATTGATTTTTTCTTATTTGGGATTAATTTTAGCTGTTAGTGAATCAACCCCCTGATATAACAAGGTTTTGATATAACAAGGTAATTTCCCTGGTCCCAAGGATTTTGTTATGAGGTTCCACTGTACTCTCTTCTTAAAACAATTTAAACCCTCTGGGGAAAATATTTCAAATCACTCAGAGCATCACAAAGATGTAGAATTTCCGAGGCTACCACAAAACACAGGTGAATATGGCATACATCACAATACCTTTATGGTATGGAGCCCAAAATGACAATGAAGGCAATGTTTCAACAATACAGTAATGATGAATTTGATGTGTTGACAAAAAAGTTTAAAAAATAAAAATACATGTATGCTGTAAAACATTTCAAATGAAGGTTAAAGTGCAAGTGAAGCTATCTCTCAAAAATACGATGAAGAAAGCAAATACTTATAAGACTGACCTTGGAGTGTTCTAGCTTTCTGTCTGATGGTCTGCCTGAATTCTGCCAAGACTTTGAGGTAAGGTAGGACCGTCTCCTCAACCTGAATTCAACGATTACCGGTACAAAACAATGGAAATTTGTTATAAAGAGCTCCGATATAATGAGATTTCTGATATAACAAGGTAATATCGATCGTCCCTGGTCTTCATGTTCTTTTATTCTTTACCCTCATACAAGGAGATTTCTGATATTAAACAAGGTAATTTTCATGGTCTCAAGGTCCTCATGGTGAGTTTCCACTGTATTTATTTCGAACAAATTCATCATGACCCTTTTTTTTAATCATTAAAAATTAGTGCTGTGACTTTTCTATAAGGTTTTTTTGCCTGTGACAGTTTCTGAGTCTATGGTTCATACACCTATCTTGAGACATTGTACTGGCATATAAATTTTCTTGTCTTTCATCTCGATAAACTGGCCAAAGAAGTCTCAAGGATCATACTACCACTGCTAAGTAATCAATTTTCAGCACTAACCAAACTCTTAATTTCGATTCTGAACCCAACAGTGTTCTAATACTAAACCTAACATTAACCCTAAACCTACATGCAAAATACAGTTGTAACACAACAAGCCCTAAACCTTGATCATTGGATCAAATGGCAATTTACCCACAATAAGCTTCACATACATGTATCTGCTGACAGGTACTTACATTGCTGCTCTCTGATGCACCACCTACTGGAAAGCCTAGAGGATCGTCTCCCTCAATCGCTCCAAATATCTAAAAGGGAAAATGAATAAAAACTAGTTTGGTACATGCACCTTTGGTTCCTACTTTGACACATATCATATTTATGAGCAGTTAGAATGTTACTGCCATTGCAGCAAACTCAACAAAAAGTCCCAAATTGTTTAAATTATAATTACAGAGCTAGAATTAATACTGATGGTGGTACAGCTGCATGTATTTCTAGTGGTACTACATAATCCTAGGCATCATTGCTACTGCTTTAGTGCTTTCTACAGCTTCTAAGACTACTGCTGCTGCTCATGATCTGATTTGCATACCTTGCACATCTTAATGATGTATGTATTGCTACATTTACTACTACTACTACTACTACTACTACTACTACTACTACTACTACTACTACTACTACTACTACTACTACTACTACTACTACTACTACTACTACTACTACTACTACTACTACTACTACTACTACTACTACTACTACTACTACTACTACTACTACTACTACTACTACTACTACTACTACTACTACTACTACTACTACTACTACTACTACTACTACTACTACTACTACTACTACTACTACTACTACTACTACTACTACTACTACTACTACTACTACTACTACTACTACTACTACTACTACTACTACTACTACTACTACCATTACTACTACTACTACTACTACTACTACTACTACTACTACTACTACTACTTCTATATTTAATACTACTACTACTTCTACATTTACTACTACTACTACTACTACTACTACTACTACTACTACTACTACTACTTCTACTACTACTACTACTAATACTACTACTACTACTACTTCTACTACTACTACTACTACTTCTACTACTACTACTACTACTACTACTACTACTACTACTACTACTACTACTACTACTACTACTTCTACTACTCCTACTATTGCTATTACTACTGTTCGTGATCTAACTTCAATACCTTGAACATCTTGGTGATGTACTTGGCAATGGATCCTAGCAAGAAAGCATTAGGCTTGGTCTTAGCTCCTCTCCTCTCCTGGATGTATACATTGCACTGGGTGACTACCACACGCATCGCCTCTAGAGCTGACTTGGTGTCTATCGAGTCACAGAGGGCGCTGTGTACTTTGTCTTGGCACTCTAGGTATCTAATGAACAATTCAAATAAATTCAGTGCTTCAGATGGCATAGTCGGCAGGTTGAAGGCATATCAGCGGTGATCAATAATAATGATAATATATCAGGTTTGTGAGGTGTAAAATGCACTTGAACTCAAATGCTTAAAGGGATTGATTTAACTTTGCCCAGGATTGAAAAAAAAAAAAATCACTGTTCCAGCTAATGCTGTAATCATAAATTTGCAAACCTATAGGTCAGACTGGAATCGCCTGAGTTTTATAAGCTGATCGGTCATTTGTATATCAGGATAATTACGATTGAACACTGATGTCGGGATACTAGTACCACTGAACCCTAAAGAACTCTTACGGTTCTATCACAGAATACCGTACAATGAACGAATCCCTATTTCTTCACGGGCTGGAAACCTGCTCTGAAATCGCCAAGAGCTGGTGCTTGGTTTTTGTGACTGCAGTGTGCTGCAGCGCAGCGAAGAAGCCGAGCGACTTGCGCTATAGCGATCGATCGCTTTTTTCTCTTTTTTAGGATACTAGTAAACGAGTTCTATTTTCTCTCATACTTTCACATTTCCTTAATTACATGTATGTAGTTAGAGGATTGCACACAATTCACTGGCATTTGAGCTGATTTTTGAATTTTTCACAAAGTTAAACAATCCCTTTAAAGCATACTAAGTGCAAAAGATACCCCCAAAACACAACAACAACAACAACAAAAAGAAAGTACAACATAAATGGAAAAAAAAATGAACAGAATAGAAACAATTAATTATAGCCTAACTTAAAAGAGATAAGTTTTTAGATTATTCTTAATCACTTCAACTGATCTATTTCTAATCTCTGGAGGGAGAGTATTCCATCGCAAAGGCTCTGCATGAGCAAAGGCTCTGCATGAGCAAAGGCTCTCTCTCTCCCCACTCAATACAAACAAAGTGGCAATAACAAATCAGTCCACAACTAGTGCTGTCAACATACATGTACATGTACATTATATGTAGTCTACAGTTAGGCTCTCCTTATGATTGTGATCTACATGTACAGTGTAAGGGGCTGGTCACAATTGTCTGATAACAATAACGACAACTGTATTGTATACATGTACCTATAAATCGTTGACAAAATCTCTCAAGCATTCGTTATGTGGAAAATCAATAGGAAATCTTTGTGGTAGGTCAGACTTCACCGATATATGGTAATGACCCTCCCTCTCAGATTTCATCATCTCAGTGGAATCGCTCGGCCACAGATATTATTCATGACAGATCTCACTGATATTTTCTGAGAGCCAATTGTTTTTTGCTCTTCGAGGTGACGTTAGTTCATTTGGGCAGTGCTTGATTGATGAGACCCCACCGATTTTATTGGTCTTGTGTGACTACTTTTATCATTTAATACAGATACAGGTAAATTTTATATGTGCATACATTATTGTTATCATTATGGGATAAATTTGACCAGCCCTTATGTTACTCTGGAGCAATGCAAGAGAACTGTGAAACTTACACTGCTAACTTTAACCCCCTTCCCACTACATACTCAAATGCTAATGACCATTTCATATTCTGTAAGGCAGCATGTTCTTTTTATTTTCTAAACAAGTATGAAATTGAACTTCTTATTGAACATTTTCGTGGAACTCTTGATCAAAACGATTTATAAAATGGGTTCAAGAATGTAGCCAATCAGATGTGCTGAAATGAGTCACGTGTGCGCTCTTTATTTTTTCACTTACATGCACGGGAGTGCAAAAAGTGCGCAGCAAAAAGTGATAATGCACGGTTGAGATGCGCGTATGCGTACCGCTAGGGTGTACAAACTTAAGACACGATGAAATGCGCGGAGTTTCATATAGGAAGGCCATGGCAAGGACTTTGATGCGCACATTGACCCCCACATTATACTTTTTGACTGCACTTAATGTGATGTCATAAAGGAAAGCAAATGGCGGCCTCCTTGACTGTGCGATTCTTTGCATTTTGATGGGATTTGTAACCATTTATGGACTTTACATTCAATATTGTTGACCCGTTTTATAAAACAAATAATTCATGTTTTGTGGCTCGAGCATTAGTGATATGCACTGCACTCAGTTAAGTCACGATGAGACGGATAATGAACTTGACAAGTCTCGTTCATTATCCCATTGTGACTTAACATTCATGCAGTTCATATTCACCAATGCACTCGCAAACATGCATTATTTGTATAATAATACACTCTTCATGTACATGTAGAAACCCAGAATTCAGCACTGTCCTCATAGTTTGCAGGTGTTCAGACTTCTACTTACTGCTGGTTCAGCCTGATCTCTGGATCGGTCCATTTGTGAAACGCTTCACAGCCAGTCTGGGGTGAATTATGAATGATATCCTTAACATTCAGGAAGAATTCCTAGACACAAATACAACAGAGGAAGGAATTATGAGTAAACACAATGATAATTCATAATAGCTCATTTGATATTTTGCACCAAAACGAGGTACAAAGAAATGATGAACAAAAACAAAGAAAATAAAAATTAAAAATGATAATGTTTTGGATCAAGCACTATTTGTATAAACAAATTTAGTAAAAGAAATATTAAAAACAATCTTTGAAATAAATATCATGATTGAATGAGAGACAAAGAATGGAACACAAGTAAAGATTTTTTTTTTTTTTTTTTGCTGCTGCATGAGTGTACTATTCTTATGGTGATTCTGTTTTGTTTTTTTTGGTGCATAATTATTGTTGGTATTTTTATGCATATTAATTTGGTGGCCCCTTTTTATAAGCTCTGCTTTTCTCCGGAGTCACCAAACCATCATTGTATTTTATAAAAATAAAAATCGATGTAAACCTATTTTGCTTGTGTATGTTTTGATGGTTAAATACAAAAAAATGAATTGAAAAGTGAAATTGAATTGACAGATAAAAGATTTAAACCCATCCAACCTACATGTAGCTAATACACATTATTTTCTAAAACTTGAGTTTTCATATTTTGTTTCATGTTAAGTTACATGTACCCATAAAATACACAGTAACTTCTAATAAGAGTAAAGTTCACAGTCACTGCATCTGTTTCCGTATTTAGGAAGACTAATATAGCCACTTTTAGTCCAAATATAAAGCAAAGGATTCAGATTGCTGTATTTGCAGCCCATTCCATGAAAGAGGTACATGCAATGTAGTTCTGGCAATACAATGAAACCTCATTATAAAGAGCATTGTTATAACAAACTCTTTGTTATAACAAGGTAATTTTACTGGTCCCTCTTCTTTGTATTCTTTTTTTTTTTTTTTAGCCCTGATATAAAAAGGTTTCGATATACATGTAAAGAGGTAATTATCTTGGTTCCAAGGAGTCTGTTATAATGAGGTTCCACTGTACATAGTTAGAATACTATTCTGGCTATAACTGATACACAAACTCACATTGATCATCTTCTCATACTGCACAGCACACTCCATGGTTGCCGTTGAGTAATCCAGCGTATCCTTCCAGGAGTGAAGAAGGAAGACAAGTCGGATCTGTCTGGAGGAATAGGTCTCTAGAGCTTGTTTGATGGTGATGAAGTTCTTGAGTGATTTGGACATCTTACAACCCTGGATGGTCAGGTGACCCGAGTGGAGGAAGTAGCGAACCCAGTTGTCGTTGCCATAGTGAGCCTAAAAGAGAAGAAAGATACAGTGAAACTTTTACATAAAGACAGCTCAAGGGAGACAAGAAAAGTGGTCTTCATAGGCAAGTGGTCTTTACATATAGGCCTGCTTAGAGAAACTGTTCAAGGGACACAGAAAATGTGTTTCTTTATAGCAGGTGGTTGCTAAAGCAAGTTCTATGGAAAATGCATAATGACTGGGTGCTCCATCTTCATTTGGGTATAATGGGACACTAATGAAATTGGGTTTCTCAAATTACATGTATCTACTGGAAGCGGGTGTTTCCTGCATGATATAAATGGAAGCCTAGGGAATTGAAAGAACTTAGTAATCTTAAGGTCTTTCAATAAAGTTGTATGAAAGCTCCACCCGCCTCAGAATAGTATACTAGATTGATGGCACATTATAAATGCAGTATTTATCATTATTATCATTATTATATTATAACCTGTTGGCAGGTCTGATCCTACCTCTGCTTGTGCTAGTTCGTTGTCATGATGGGGGAACTTCAGGTCCACTCCTCCAGTGTGGATGTCCATAGACTCTCCAAGGATGCTACTAGCCATGACTGAACATTCTATATGCCAGCCTGGTCTCCCCTGAGAAAGAAACACAGAGACAGAAAGACATACAGAGATCGGGAAGGCAGAGATATGGAGAGAAACAGAGAGAGAGAGAGAGAGAGAGAGAGAAAGAAATGATAAAGATAAAAAAAAGTTTGTTAGAAGTGTTTTGATTCTGAGAGGTCTTGCAGTACTGCATTGATCATTCAGCAACTCAAAAATGACCACAGCAGGAGAACAATAGATGAGACGTATCTCATAATAAACATTCTTCTGAGTGTACTTTTAAGAAATACTAATCACTACACGCAGCCCATTATCATTCTGTTCCACATCAAGGAAAAAAAATCTGAATTGTTAATATTGATTTTAGTTATATTTTCATGCAAAATCAAAACTGGAAAAAATGTACACTTTATCAAATTGTCTCCCTTACAAAGAGTAACCTCTTGCATTTAATAGTTCTAACTTCTAGAACTTACCATTCCCCACGGTGACTCCCATTCTGGTTCACCCGGCTTGGAGTTCTTCCAGAGAGCAAAGTCATTAGCAGACTGCTTCTCCTGCAGCTGATCAGGGGAGATACTGAGATCCCCCTCCCCCTCGGCCAGGGCTTCCTGGTCTCCGTATGCTTCAGGAACCAGCTTGGCGTAGTGGTGGCCCCCGTCCATGTCAAACTTGGAGGTGGTGAAGTAGACGGAGCCATTGGATTCATACCTGGATATGACAGAATAATAAGAGGGAAGGCTCAGTGGCGAGACCTGCGAATTTAGCATGGATCAAAGGTTACAGGAGTTCCCCTCTTCTCCCCCCCCCCCCCCCCCCAAGAAAATTATCCAGGCTTCGTTCAACAGTTTCGCTGGGAGAGAAATTCACTTTGTGGGAGATGTGTATATGACAGTTTAAGGTTCATGCGCGTATGCAATTTGGTCTTTCCAGACGAGTATCGATCAGATCTGATTATTTACGTCTGGAGACCGACCTTTAACGTCAAAATCTGAAAAATGCAACACTGCTTGAAAGTGAAGGTGAAGACAAAGTGCTGCCCACTACAGGAACTTGCATCTCTCTTTAGATTTAAGGTAAGTTTTTAAATACCGAGGACTTTATAATAATAATAATACTCGGTTCTTTTAAAGCGCTTAACATTGCGCATGTCCCTATGCGCTTAAAATGAAAAACAGAAGAAACCACAAATACAAAAAATACAAAAAGTACATAATAGTTGTGTTGGGCACTGAGTTCATGCATACACAGCTTAAGCATTAAATAAATGCTTTTTAAGAGAAACCTTAAACTTATCTAAATCATTAAGATTTCTCATAGAATTTGGAAGTGCATTTCATAAAACTGCGGAGGCGTGTGCAAATGAAACCAAAATGATCTTTATTCATTTTCATTCTAAAAATATTTACTCAACCTATTACAGGTACATGTATAGAAGCATCAGATCAATAATAAGAGATACTAACAACAACTGAAAGACTGAATTGGAGCCGTAATCTTATAAACTGTGGCACAAAGGAAATAAAAGGAAACTGCTTTCCCTTTCATCCCCCTCATTAAGTATCAATACATAAATCAAGATATGTTGAGCACTCACCCAAAGCCTCTTTCGATGATTTTCTGAACATAGTCGATGACTTCTGGGACGTATTCACTCACCCTGGTCAAGACATCAGCAGGTAACACCTAAGAGGGGAAAGAATTAGCCTTCTAAAACAGAACTTGAACCCCTCATATGCCACTAAGTTTATGAAAATATACTGTAATACACATTCACAAGTCAAATTTAAAATTTGAATTCCTGGTTTTGTTGTTGCATTTGGCTGTATACATTGTCCATGGGAATAACCTTTACAATGACTGTTCCCATTTACGTTTCAGGGAGATATAAATTTCCAGTCCAAACGTTCAATAAAAAACTAACGTTCCTGGACAGGATTTTCTGCCCATGGCACAGAACGGGTTAATACACCACCAAGTACAGACTGATCACTGTAGGAATTCAAAAAGTTTAATAATTATGAAGAGGGATAAAGGAGATCAAGAGGGGAACAAGTCAAAGAATTTTAAAGAAACATTAGATGATGACTAAATGACTTCGTATCCAAATTACATAGAACGAAAATGATAAGGGTCAGAATGCACTGCACGAATACATATAAACATTGGTTCAAGAATCCACAAGTATTTATATTAAAGGAAGCCATATCAATATGAAAATCTGCCTCAAATGCTTAGTACAGAGACATTGGATACACTTACACCTCTAACCTGATCCCCTTTGATCTGGATGGATCTGGATCAAGCAGGAATGAACTTGAATACACTCAAGAATCAGAACATACCGTCTGTTTGAAGCCAGAAGGGCGTCAACTCTATACTTTAACAAAGAGTTACAGACCTGCCAACCCTGAAACCCAAGAAATAGGGACAAATGACAAGGCAGACGCTGAAAATAGGGACATTTCTGAGTTTCCTCTACACTACTACAGACAGATTTTTGCAAAAATAGGGAAACAGTGGTAGAAGTGGCTCTTTCTTTTACCAAAAATCAGGATTGTCCCTGTTAAATAGGGACAGTTGGCAGGTGATGGAGTTAACGCCCTTCTGGCTCCAAACAGACAATATGAGAACTTACATTCAAGGCATTCACATCACTGTGAAATCCTTCCTCCACAAAGACACAGCATTTAGATGACTTCTACCTTGATCCACATTGATCAGGATCAATCTGGATCAAACTAGATTGAACAAGATTGGAGGTGTAAGAATATTTGAGTACTTACATTTAACGCATCCATATCACTGAGAAATTCTGCCTCCCAGTGCTGGGGTAATGCTGAAAAGATGAATTTGTCAGACACGTCACGCCCTTTCTGAGCATCAAGCATTTCTGCTAAGGGATCCTTAGCTTCTGTTAATAATACCTTATAAAACAAAGAGAGAGAGAGAGAGAGGGGGGAGAGAGAGAGAGAGGGGGGAGAGAGAGAGAGAGAGAGATGGAGAGAGAGGGAGAGGGGGGAGAGAGAGAGAGAGGGGGGGGAGACACAATAATTAATTTAAACTTGATAACGACAAGAGCATGAGATTAGTATTAAGCGTATATGAAGATGGAGATAGACCCAAGTTTCTACTGCACGTGACAATTATCCTTTCAATATTTTCAAACGGTTTAAATAGTAAGGATTTTTTTTTCTAAAATACATTTTGAAAATTTAGCCCAAAAGGCATTGGATAACAAAGTTACACAAAATCAAGTGGTGACAAAGACACAGAATTCCTTAGAACCAATACTCACAATGAGATCTAGAGTTTTTGAGCTTTTTAAAGAGCAGCAAAAATACAGTACAAGTCTCATTGGCAATCAATAATTCCCTTTTCCATAAAACTTTTAAACATTTTTTTTCCCTTCAAACTTGTTTCCATATAATAGAACAAATTAATAAACAATTCAATTATCCTAATCCCACTTCAGACGTAGATGAACATTAAAATGCATCACTATAATTACAGAACTATTCATTCTAGGACTACAAGAGGAATGCAAGAGTTGAAAAGGTGGGGTTATTACCTGCTTGAGTTCTTCACTCTTTGCTGCCTCACATTTTGCAAGTGCTTCTCTGACTTTGTTAATAATCTTCATCAGCATATCTTTCTTCTCAGCATTAGTTTCCTTATTCATCTTCGCCTGGTATGGCTGAGCAGAGCAAAGATAGAAAAAAAAAAAAAAAAAAAGACATAGATATCATCAAGGTACTGTAAGTAGCATGTAGACGGTACTTCTTCTTATCAAAATAGTTAGTATCATGAACATTCATGCTCAAAGCCGATTGGGCTAAATTATTGGACAATGGCAGCTGTAAATTTTATGGTATAATAAATGAAAGTGGATGATTAGAACACAATAGCATAATTCATAAACAAAATGCAACCTCCTGGCTCAAAATTGGCAATAAGTTGCTAGGTTTGAGCATTCAAAACTTTCCAGGGGTATCTAACATTTGTAGTTTACTTTGGCCAGTAAAACCCCCTTAAAAAGCCATTTTAAATTTAACACAATAAATCAATCTTTTCATAAATATTAACCCCTTTCATCATTTGTCCCGTTGTTGGAATTAGCAATTTTGAGTAGTGCTGTCAAATAGTTCTTGAAAATGTAGAAAGCAGTGCTATGGAAAAATAGGGGACGTAAAGAAAGGACATATGATACACTTTGAGATAAAATCAGGGATGACAAGAAAGAAGGAAAGAAGGACACAAGACAAGAAAGAATAATACACTTTGGAGAACGGATTATTGGAGCATATGCACAAAATTGAATTTAGATTTGCCATAAAATTTTTCCACAAGAGGTGTCCACAAATCCAGCTTACTTCCAGAGCTTGTCTGACATCAGCGAGTACTTGCTCCACATCCCTTGTATTGTTGACGTACTGATCATAGAGGTAGTTGGTCCTGGCACGTTTGATAATCTTGTCATCAACGTCAGTGATGTTCATGACGTAAGTCACATCATAATTGAAATACTTGGTCATCACACGGCGAAGAATATCAAACGATATGTAGGATCTGGAAATGTATGCGAGGAAGGAAATAACAATATAAAAAAGCACAGTAATATTACTAATATTTCATTGTGTAATAGCTCACGAACTTGGTCATCACTTCACATTGAAGATCTGGAAAGTGAAAAAGAAATAAAATCATTAAAAAGGACATTGCAGACTCACTCATGTAGGTGAAGTACTTCAATACTACATGTACGCCTTGAAGAATATCGAATGACTTATACATGCAGGATCTGGAAATAAGTGGAGAAGACTATAACAACTCCGAATTTAACCCTTTCGAGACAATCAACCACGTTTTGTGGTTTCACTTACTAACTTTTGATTCAGAGCACTAAAAAATATACCACATGCATGAGTAGAAAGAGCAAACATTTCTGCACACACACTACATGCATGTCAATTTTTGTTGCATAACCATATTGCATTTGATGCCAGGAATTTTAAAAACGAGAATAAGCTTTATAGTTTATAATCCTTAAATTGGCAACACACTGAGAAGTTCAAAATCATTGTTTTATATCAAAATTGGCAATTTTTCAACTTTTCGACAAAAATTCCTAACCATGCACATTGTTTTCAAAGACATTACACCTTATTGGAACCATGTAACACCAAAAGAAAGTTATTATCGTTGCCAATTTGAGGAAGAAAATGTCGTCAATTTAGCCCTTAAATAATTCCTGTCCTGAAAGCGTTAATAGAGCAATGATTACTCAGGTGCAAATTTCTATCACGGTAAATAATGACAAGATTTATTGGCATGATAAATCATTATTCAGAGTAGTGACATTCTGTTAATCACACAGAAATTTGTTTGGAATTCCCCCCCCCCCCCCACATCACAGGGAAAATCCAATCTGGTACACTGTGGCCCAAATTCACAAAGGAGGTTTGGTTTAAACCATGGTTTAAACCCCCTCCTGGATTTTTTAAACGTACGTGCACACGGAATCCGATCCAATCATATATTTTCTTTGAGCATGTGCATGGGTAATGTGTGCTTATTTACGCTTATTTTAGTACACTTACGGAGGTTTAAACCTTAGCCGTGGTTTAAACCTCCTTTGTGAATTCGGGCCTGTATAAAGTACATGTATACAACAAAAGGAAGCGCACACAAATTTATACACATTTGCCCTCCTCCCTTTTTGTTTTTGTCTTTTCCTTTTTTCTTTTTTTAAGGGGGGGGGAGTTGTGTTTGTTTTTAAAATCTTTTTTGTTCATCATTTTTAATTAGACTATTTGAATAAAATCTATGAATATTGTTTTAATGCAAATGTACATTGTTTAAAGTATATTTTGAAGCTATACAAACTGTTAAAAATGACAACCCCCCCCCCAAAAAAAAAATAACAAAGCTCTAATCTGTGAAAAATCCTATACCTTGCATGTCCCATATGTGCAGCATCATAGACTGTAGGGCCGCAGCTGTACCATGATACCCTTCTGCCTTCTTGCGGAACAAACGGTTCTTTCTGTCTCGTGAGACTGTTGAAGAGATGAAGATGAGCTTTCTGTGTTCCTTTGGGTAGCTCCCATGCTGGCTGACTGCGCTTCTTTCCTGCTCATAAAACAGTGAATATCATATTAGTACAGGTATTGGATCAAAATCAAAAGTTTAAAAAATGAATTAAAAATCAGATTTGTTTGATTTAACATTATGATTATTTGATTTGATGTTTTAAAGTTACTGCCCTGAATGTTGCTCTTGCAGAAAAACGGATTATTTTTGGTACATGTAGATCTAATATCAGACATTATTTGGAATACAACAACTTTTACTTGAATTATTTTTTTAGTAAAAAAAAAAAAAAAAAGGAAACAGTGATTTTTGAGTGCTTTTGTGTCACATCAAAAACATTAACATTATTTGTTAATAATGTTATTTCATGGCTTTATATTGAAATTGGTGATTTGATTTAAAAATCATGGTGATTTAAGTCATGATTTTAAATCATGCCAACCATTTTATTAGGATGACTACCCTCTGGATACACTCACAGATGTGGCCGGTTATCTACAGGTCTAGGAAATCTTGCAAACGACAAGTCTATATGGCAGGGGGGTGTTTCATAAAGCTGTTCGTAAAGTCACGCATGACTTTACGAATGATAGGATGCCCAAAGTTTTTCCTGATGTTTTAACAAAATGTGACTGTATTTCCAATAACCTCAATTAAATTGTGGCAAAAAATATACTCTGCATTAAAAATGTCTGTTATAATAAGAATGTTAATCTACATCTGCACAGTTCATCTTTAGTTGATGCAGTTAAAAATGATTGAGCATCCCATTTGGCTTGTCATATTTAAGTCATTCGTAAAGTCATGCGTAACTTTTCGAAAAGCTTTATTATGAAATACCCCCCAGGACTACCCTTTAATATCTATGGAACAAAATTATCAATGTATTTATACAGAGAAATTTACTAACAGTTATATTTGCAGAATCATCATCAGAATATACACACAAAAAAGGTAAGCATATTGCATTAACTGCTGATATATTATGAGTCTACGTCTATTCTCTTTCATTTTTTATGAACTAAAATTTCATAGATTCCCTTCGATTAGTGATTTAAACTACCATAGACTATTTCTATCTTCATTTTTAAAAGTGAAAAGTTGGTTAAGTTTGATTGTTTAAAGTGTACCAATCACCTGAAAGAATAATTTGTGTACAGCTAGAAAGTATAAAATTAACCTCAAAGAACTTTGTCTGGTATAGGTCAACAGTTAATGAGTATGAAGGAAATAGAGGATAACATGAAAATGCTCGTGCGGAACCGAACTCTGAGTTGTGGTTTGCAACACACCAAGTAATAGTGGTCGGATTGACCACTTATCGCGAGGAATGCAAAAAATACTTCTCATTTTCTATCGCATGTATTAAATGTATGGGGGGGGGAATAAGATAAATATTTTAAATACCTCCTTTCAAATTCAGCTCTTAAAAATCTCACTCTTACCTTAAATGACCATTAGGAAGAAATTCTGATATTTCCAGCAAAATCCACAGTCAAAATCAAGTCCAAAACCAAAGAAATCCCCGCCAATTTTTTTTCGCGATCGCATGTTGTTTTCATTCTGCCAATGTTTCAGACTAAACTTAGTCAATCAATTTTTGTCCATGAAGAAACTTGGTATTGCATGCGCACATCGATCTCTACGATCGCACACACGGAAAAATCAGGGGGTCGTTTCATCAAACCGTCATAACGAGAAGATCAGCAACATCTCAACACTGTCACTCAACTTGTCCGCTAAGTGTTTCACAAAGCTGTCTTTGCGAAGATCAGAGAAAACTTCCCTGACAACTGAGTGACTTGTCGGTACTCCAGACATGTCATATCTTTTTAGGACGCCATCGCAAGCCAGCTTTTAGTTAGTCTATGGGCTGCGAAAAAAGAAATGTAAATTAAGTGAACATTTATTTCCTGATCTCCAAGCACTATCCTTTATCATTCCTGTTACGATATGCGATACTGTGTATCGGTATCGGAGCTACTTCAATTAAACATGTCTACCAACTACATGTAACAAATCTGTCTGTTAACTGTCATCATTATATTGTGTACCCAGCAATACCAAGGCCTCTAACATGACATGGTGGCAGCGGTGGGATCATCTTTAAAACCTTAACACATCTTGATCCAATTCACGACAGCTGATAAATGCTAGAAACCCAAATTTTCATGAAAATTAGTCCAGTAATGCAGCGTCGTTCTGTAGTCGATGTGTAGTGCACAGTCGCATACTACACAGGCTCCATAGGCATACCGCAACAAGGTAGTGCCACTGCGCTAGCGTTATCACAACCGGCGTACCATAGCTGGCTGCATGTATGGAAAGCGTCTCAACAAGAGACAAATCGCAAAACGGTTTCAAGTTTGCACTATGATAGACACACCAAGGCAGGGTTCTCCACTAGCGGTTTTACCCGGGGGCTCCGCCCGGGTAAAATTTGAAAAACCAGTTTAGCGCCCGGACAAAATTTCCCCGCCCGGACAAAAACTTGACGCGCCCGGATATGAAAATTGAAATATTTTCACGCACAGACAAGACAGCATCAAGACCGCGCGGCATTGCGCAATCAAGCATCGACTTATAGGAAAAAATTGAATAGGCTCTGTATATTTCCTACTCACCACAATAATTAGGGAAGAGATGAAGAAGGAGCGGAGAGCACAAGCTGAAACGGAGATAGTTGGAAGGTAGAACACAAAGCTAACACGAGGACGCGGGCAACTCCAGCGTGGTGATAGCGAAGCGAAACCGAAGCTGGTAGTTATCGCGAATGTTTGCTAAGTGTTTGTAGAAACGCTCAGTTATTGCACATTTCCCGTTGACAAAATAAAATCCATCGCGACTTGCGAAATATAAAACAAAATAATGGAGTTGGTACTTGTCCAAATAAATCCACGAGGAGATCGAGCGACTTGCTGCTAGCTAAAAAGACGGCTTCGCGTGAAGAAAACTAAACTGCAAGTGATACAAGTTGACCTTTCACTTGTTGAAAAATTAGCATAAAATAACTTTGATTGGAGCTTGACACTGACGTAAAACAAACTTGCGAGTGGATTGGTTGCAAGTCACTAGGAGACGTAAACAAGTACTTAACATGCCTGAACCAAGAAGTTACGCGATAGGAATGTCGCGAAAAATGTTATCAACAAAGGCATGGTGTGGATTACGCATAGTTAAGATAAAACTGCAGGTGGATGACTCGTTGTAACAATGAAACAAATTTAGCATCGCAGTCAAAACAAACGAAGTATGTACAAGAAAAGTGCATGACCCTATATAATCCCCCTCCAGATCGCTGTAGAGGAACTGCTGCGATCAAAGAAAAAGACGAAAACATGAACGTAAACACAACTGTAGCTCCTTCAACCGGGCATGGTGTGGATTACGCATAGTTAAGATAAAACTGCAGGTGGATGACTCGTTGTAACAATGAAACAAATTTAGCATCGCAGTCAAAACAAACGAAGTATGTACAAGAAAAGTGCATGACCCTATATAATCCCCCTCCAGATCGCTGTAGAGGAACTGCTGCGATCGAAGAAAAAGACGAAAACATGAACGTAAACACAACTGTAGCTCCTTCAACCGGGCATGGTGTGGATTACGCATAGTTAAGATAAAACTGCAGGTGGATGACTCGTTGTAACAATGAAACAAATTTAGCATCGCAGTCAAAACAAACGAAGTATGTACAAGAAAAGTGCATGACCCTATAGACTTAAAATAAAAACTTTACTCGCATGATCATGTCGGAAACCCACACGAACGCATTATCTCTTTGCATGAACCACGTCGAATTCTCATTGCGATCACGGCCACCTTCTCTGGATCGATCGCAACGAGTTCTGTCTGTGGATCCGCGGTGCGCGTGCACGTGCGCGTCGCCCACTCATTCGATAAATAAAAAATGTCGTCTCGATCCCTGTCGATATTGAATTTCTTCTCAAAAGTTCGTGATGCTATAAACGAAGCAGAAGCTGCTGCGGCAGGCGATGAAGCCGCTGAGGAAACGCCGTCGACATCGAACCAAAAACGACTTTGTCGCCAGCATCGCCGGACGAGTGGATTCCGGGATGCTTGGTCGGAAAAATACAAGTGGGTTGACTACCAAGAAGGCATCTTTAAGTGAACTTGAAGCGCAAAATTTTTTGAACCAACTTGATTTTGTAGATTTTATTGTAAATGTAATATAGTATGCACCATCTCGACGCATTGCACTATAATACGTATGCCGTCACGAAACCGCAAATTTGACGTCGTCGCGAAACCGCAAATTTGACTTCGGAGGCCGACGAACACAAGAGCCCGCGGACAAAATACAGACCAGTGGAGAACCCTGCAAGGTTTGAGAATTGAATCGATCTTCTTGATTATTTGCACTTACCTATGTCGTGTGTATTATCATGAGTGAATGCCTATTCTGTACTTAAAAAGGAGTGAAATCAAATAAAAATTAAGTCACACAAACTGTGCTCAATCACTGGCACAGGGGTCTGCATAAAAAGTTAAAACTAAACTAATTAAAATCAGAAGTGTGAACATTTAATCACTGTTGCCTAATATTAATAATTAAATATCATCTGGCGTGTGAGGACTGAGTGAGAGTGATCAACATTTTCACTGCATGACACACCTAATGACACTTCACATTGTGAGAGCGTACACAATTATCAGTGTACGAATTGTCATTACCAGCCGGTAGGGACTGTTTACACTTCACCATAAACACGCACAAGATCTACACTCATTCGTATAATCTGTTGTAACCAATACATACACGCGAACATACACACTGAGTATGGTGAAATATCCAGAGATGAACTGGGAGGCTACAGACCTGCCCGAAGAGTTCAAATTGTTCAGACAAAGAATGGACCTTTTGTTGGCAGACCAAGATGTAACTGATGATAATTAAAAGGCTATCAAAATCAAGATTGCTGTAGGCAATGAAAGCTTGCGTAGAATCAATGCGTCGAGGCTATCAGAGACCGACAAAGACAAACCGCAAGAACTGTGGAAACTGCTAGAAGCACAGTTGAAGGTTAACATCAATTTTCGGATACACCACTTAGAGCTGATGCGGTATCGCCAGAAAAAAGATGAGAGTATCGATGCATTCGTTACTAAATGTAGAGATAAGGCAAGGAATTGCAATTTCGAGGAAACCGAACTCGATGAGCGGATCATGGAACTAGTGATCGCTTCAACACCAATCAAAGAATTTCAGAAATCCTTGTTGGATCAACAACAGGGATACAAAATAGAGGCAATCCTAGTAGAGGGTTGCAAGTACGAGGCAGTTGCAGCAAGCAGACAATGTCTAGAAACGCTCGATCCTAAAGAAAGCGTAGATGCATTCAAGCGTAACCAAGGACGAAGGGCATGTGGGAACTGCGGACGTACCCACAAACCTCGTCAGTGCCCTGTGTACGAAGATGTGTGCCATGCTTGTGGCACAAAGGGCCACTGGGCCAAGGTCTGTCGGAAAACTAAAAAAGATTGTAGTCGTAAATCAGATGATCGAAGGTCTGAAGACCACAAACCGAAACAAAGAAACAAGTCACGATCGAAATCTAAAAGTCGAAAGAGTAAACCAGTAAGCGAAATGGACACTACAAATGATACTAACACAGATCATGATCAATCCACAGCCAGTCCATCAAACTTCGCACAATTCAACACCATACACAAAAACGGACCACACACAGTCGTCAACCCACAGGGTACAGTAGCTTATGCAAACATTGACATCATATGCCCACAGAAGACTGGACAGCACAGACTATACCTGAAGATAGACTCAGGAGCAAGCGCTAATACCATAACAGTACGTACAGTCAAAAACATGTACGGTGACAAGTGGCAATCAGTAGTAAAACCTACACCAGTAAAGCTTGTAGCTTATGGTGAAGTACCAATACCATGCAGGGGTACACTAGACATAAAGTGTAGATACAAGAACCAAGAGTGGTCTACACATACATTCTATGTAGCAGATGTCAAAGGGCCAGCAATCCTAGGGTTGTTAGCATGTACTGATCTCGGGATTATCACAATTCACAAGATGCACAAAGACACATCAACACATCAAACACCTACTATCAACAGTGTTAGTGATCTCAAACAACAGTACCCAGGACAGTTTGATACCATAGGAAGCTTTCATGGGAAAGCAGAGCTGCATCTGAAAGATGATGCAAGGCCCACCATAGATGCACCTAGAAAGTGCAGAGCCTGATCGGTTAGTCACGGACGGACATTTGACAAATTTTGAAAGTTTGAAGGCCTGTAAAAAATAAGTTATGAGATGTGTTGAGCTGTTTTATGTTTCATTGTGAAGGGTACCGCTGAAGGTGCTAAATGATGATAAAATTTGGTTGCCGTGGTTACCTACTAAAAATAGAATCCATTAAATATTCATCGTCACGGACGGACAAGATAGAAATGGGTTTCTTGACTTATCGGTAATCTTTTGTCTTTTCTATCTAAACAAACTGTCACTGACAAATTTTTTGACTACAAATGTTAGTCAAGTTAATTGACTTCCCTGTCACATACATAGAATTTTAAAGCAAGCTGTAACTTTTGCTAGAGGTCCGAAAACTTTTTGTCACGGACGGACATTTGGGCGTCACGGACGGACATTTTGAGCGTCACGGACGGACATTAACTTAAAAACTGCATGTGTTCCTATCTAAAATTGCGCATATGTACTTCTTGCTTTCTACTTTTTGTTTGAAATTGATTTTATTACACTATTAAGCAAAACTTAGCATGAAAAACTTAGTTTTTAAGTGGAATCTATGTCAAAAGTGGATGCCTGTATTGTAGTGTATACACAATGTACAAGTGCATGTACTCATGTAGTGTGCAACTGTACATGTACCATACATGTATATGCTACAGACCAAAGTGAACATGTTGAGAAGAATGTGATGTAACGTGGAGAAGGTTTACGGTTCACCATGTGTAGTTAGAAGAAAGGAAATATAGGCAGAAATTGAAATGGAAAGACGAGAAAGGATGAGAAGAGGAAATTAGAGGTATTCTTTCTTGAAAATGAGTGAAGTCCTGAAAAGGACTGTAAACCAGATGAGATGAGCTGAATGTGGCTTGAGTAGCGATGGTCTGAGTAGTAGCAGGTTGAAGTGAAGAGAGGTTACTCGACGTTTCGGGCAGGTTGACTCTCTTCACTTCAACCTGCTACGACTCAAACCATCGCTACTCAAGCCACATTCAGCTCATCTCATCTGGTTTACAGTCCTTTTCAGGACTTCACTCATTTTCAAGAAAGAATACCTCTAATTTCCTCTTCTCATCCTTTCTCGTCTTTCCATTTCAATTTCTGCCTATATTTCCTTTCTTCTAACTACACATGGTGAACCGTAAACCTTCTCCATGTTATAAACTCCACCATACTAACCTACAAAGATCATCTGAATGTGATGTAAGCTTTCAAAATATAACCCTTTACATGACAGTCATGTAGGTGGACTGAAATCAAACATCAGTATTTAGTATTTTAATTTACTTTACAGCTCAAAGTCATATATTTTGTTTCAAACATAGAGGTAATATAGAAATAGGATTATGTGTGATTGATCATTATCATATTATAGGAATGAAAATTTCTCATCTGGTTTACAACATCACATACCAGTACTCTTTATAACATCTCATATTTTTTTATACTTCTGTTTAAGAGGGTGAAAACCAAATCATGAAATGCAGATCATTGTCTAACTCTAAATCTTTCTCATACCATAGTTTACTTTTTCAGTAATGTGTCTATCACTTTAAGAACAATGTTGGCTTTCTGGACAAAGGCCCTAATGGCAACAGTTGAGTGTATAAAGCTCATAGAGCTTAATTATGTCCTGTTAGTTGAGGTATTGCCCAACACGACTAGTTTAAGTCATATATTATAACTTTCTGACCCCCTTCCCCATAAAAAACTGTTTCAGGGTTGATGCAACCAATTCAATTATGAACATTTAATATCTTATAGTGTCTAAAAAGGTTTCTTCTTATGTGATTACATAATTTTTAAAAAAATTGTTGGCTGTGTATGATCCTGAACTACAAAAAATCTCTATCTGTCTCAAACGTTACAACTAATTCAAAGCATTCTTACAAAATAGAGTCCAAACATGGCTCTTGCAGTCTGATACCACATCTGACCTCCAATGTTTATAATTTTCAAGCACAACTTGTAATTTAATTTGAATATTGATCAAGCTTCGGTTTTAATGTTGAATCTAAAACTTTTACACATTGCTAATGACCAAAAATATCAGCTACAATAATAGCAATAATAATATTAATAAATAAATAGGTAAGAAAATAAGTATTCATCTTCTGTAAACACCTGTAATGGATGTCTTTTGCAGACTGACAATACAGCCTGGCTCCCATTAGAGCCATAGCAAAAATCATTAGGTTTTTATGACATTTATTAGCTTGAATAAGAAAAAAAATTGGGGTGGGGTGGGGGGTAATTTTTTGCATTCATATTGGGATCACAATACCATACAGTCCAACCTGTTTTAGCGAACACCTGTATAGAAAGACTACCTGTCTATAAAGACCACAATTTTTGTTTCCCTTTAAAACTGTTTCTCATTGAAACATGTATTAAAGGAACCTGTACTTAAAGACCACCTGCTCGTAAAGACAGTCTTCTTGTCTGTCTTGAGCGGTCTTTATGGAAAGGTTTCACTGTACGTGATATTTTGGATGAAATATGTTCCATGAACCAATAAACAATAAAACAATTCCTTGAATTTGAAATCACACAGCATTTACCATTTCAGTATATTGCATTGTCCGTCCGTGACAAAATTAGTGTCCGTCCGTGACAGTTTTCAAATTCATTTTTAGTATATGTATATTTAATTGATCAAGGTTTTATTTATACATGGTATAGGACTCTAGCTAGTGAGATAGCTCAGCATGGTTTTTGTTTTCACTTTTGCCCCATCAATGGAAAAAAAAAACTTTAACAATTTTTTTCTGTCACGGACGGACAAATTTGCATCAAGATGTGAATGACCATGCAGCATGACCATTTCTGTACAAATATTTTCAAATATTTTTTTGTTTTCAATGGAATGGTGTTTGATCTATAATTATTTGCTAACAAAACTTAAGAAAGTTTAGAGAGTATTAAACTAGGACCAACTCAGTCTTTCTAGAAAATGTCCGTCCGTGACATTAGTGTTCATTACCCCTGTTGAAAAATGGGCCAATCCAATGACTTTCCCGACCTTGTCAATTAAACAAACGTGAATTTTAGTAACTTTAGATATTAATGAAAAACCTGAAAGTGATTTCATCATAAAAATCTGAAAATTAAATTTTCACCCCAATGCTCACTCTCAACTGATCAGGCTCTGCAGCGTCCACTTGAAGGACAAGATCAAGGCCGAACTTGATACATGGAGAAGCAGGGGGTCATCAAAAAAGTAGAGTACCACACAGACTGGTGTAGCTCGATGACCACCGCTGTAAAGAAAGATGGGTCCATCCGGATATGTCTTGACCCCAGAAGGTTGAATGATGCTTTAAAGAGATGTCCCCACAAAGTACCAACCTTGGAAGAAATCCAACCCATCTTCGCAGGAGCACAATACTTCTCCAAGCTAGACGCGAAGGCTGGATACTGGTCAGTGCACCTAGCAGAGGAATGCCAAGACCTGACTACCTTCAGAACACCATTCGGAAGATATTGTTTCCAACGATTACCCTTCGGCTTATGCACAAGCCAAGATATCTTCCAGCAGCAAATGGATAGAATCGTCCAGAATGTGCCTGGCTGTGTATGTATCGCAGATGACATTGCGATAGTTGGAAGAACGGAGGAGGAACACGATAAGAATCTCCAATTGTTCATGGAAACAGCAAAGCAGGAAGGCCTCGTGTTCAACAGCTCCAAGTGTACCATCAAGAAAGAAGCCATCAACTTCTTTGGATCTATGTACACAAGATCTGGAATCTACCCAGATCCAAGCAAGGTAGTTTTAAGCCATCAGACAATACCTTCACCCAAGGACAAGGAGGATGTCCAGAGATTTCTAGGACTATTCACGTACCTAGCAGCATACATTCCCAACTTCTCAGAGAAGTCAGCCCCACTTCGTGAACTCCTTCACAAGGAAATTCCCTTCATCTGGGACGAAGATCACGAACATGCCTTGAACAGCCTGAAAAGCGCAATCTCATCGGGTGCATGTCTGCAATTCTATGACCCGAAGAAAGAGACAACCCTCGAGGTAGATGCATCAATGGAAGGGCTAGGAGCATGCCTGCTCCAGCACGGCAAACCCATAGCTTTTGCTTCCAAGAGTCTCTCCAATGCACAATCCAACTACTCAAACATAGAGAGGGAAACCTTAGCCCTAGTGTTTGGTATCACCCGGTTCCATACTTACCTGTTCGGGAAAGAATTCACTGTGATATCCGATCACAGACCGTTGGAGATGATTTGGAGGAAACCTCTGAGAAACGCACCACCCCGTCTGCAAAGATTACTGATCAAGGTACAAGGATACAGGTGCCAAGTCAAATACAGACCAGGGAAAGAAATGATTCTTTCAGATACCTTGAGTCGCCTTACCAACCCCAAGGAAGCATGCGATGTTCCACTAGACATCAGAGTGGAATTCATCTGCTCTGAAGTAGAAGACTCCTATGAAATTGACCTAATCTTCTTCGGACAACACAAGAGGGCAGAACTCCAGAAGGAATCGTCAAGTGACCCTGTTCTTAGGTCATTGTGGCAGATAGTCACTCAGGGTTGGCCTGAGACAATCAAGGAGTTGCCGACACCACTAAGACAATTCTGGTCTTACAGAGAAGAGATTGGCGTGTCACAAGGAGTACTCTTCAAAGGAAGTCAAGTGATCATACCAAAGACACTTAGGGAAGATATCCTTACACAACTTCACCTTGGACACATGGGAATTGAAAACACACGACGACTAGCTCGTGAGACAGTGTTCTGGCCAAACATCAACAAAGACATTGAACGGATCACAAAGCAATGTGATGCATGCCAGGAACACCAAGCAAGGCAACAGAAAGAGCCGTTGCTTCCCCACGATGTACCTTCAGCACCATGGACCAGGCTAGGAACAGACTTGTTCATGCTCAGACAAGAGTATTTACTCATCACCGACTATTACTCCAAGTATCCGGTAGTCTATAAACTTACTGACACATCAAGTGCAGCGGTAGCAAACGTGATGAGTGGAATCTTCAGTCTATTTGGTCCACCAGAGGAGATCGTATCAGACAACGGTCCACAATTTGTTGGAAAACCATTCCAGGACATGTGCACGAAGTGGTCCATCAAACACACCACTTCCTCTCCGCACTATCCAAGATCCAATGGACTAGCTGAGAGAATGGTTCGTACCGTCAAGAACCTATTGACAAAGTGTTCACAAACTGGCCAAGACAGTCAACTGGCTATGTTGCACCTCAGAGCAACACCTGTGGACAGCCACATGAGATCACCTGCAGAGATGCTGTTTGGAAGACCTATCAGAACAACACTCCCAAGTCATCATCTTTCAAGAGAATCCACCATCACTGACCATCTCTTGAATCGTCAAAACAAGATGAAAGACACGCATGACCGACATGCAGGTTCAGATCTGACACCACTCCATGTAGGACAGCCAGTCAGAGTCCTACATCCCAAAGACCATACTTGGATACCAGCCGAAGTATCCAAAATCTGCAGTGAACCTCGATCTTATGAAGTATCGACACCCAACGGAGGAATCCTGAGATGAAATCGATCTCACCTGAGAGAAATTCCATCAGCAAACCCAACTCCAAAGCGTGTAAGGTTCGACGAAGACCACACTGCATCCACCCAACCAGCAGACACACCACAACAGAATGGCAACAACTCCCAAGCAACTTCAGCATCAGAGACTCTTAACAATCAAACTCAAAAGCCAGCAACAAACTCTCAAACCACAACCAGATCCGGTCGTAACGTCCGTAAACCAGCGAGATATATGTTTGAAGATTGAAAAATGAACTCTTAAAGCCAAGAAGAGAGAAGACAGAAGAAAGAAGAATGCTGAAGACATGTAGTTATTGTAGTCTAAGAAGTCTATTGTTCATATTTATAAAACGGGTTCAAGAATGTAGCCATCCTGATTGGTCAAATAACACCACGTGACCGTGCAAAAAAAGTACTAACGCACGGCGAGGGGACTAACGCACGGCTAATCCGGATCAAACACTAAAATTGTAAGAAAACACTAAGATTGTAGACCCGTTTTATAAAACTATTAATACATGGTTGTGAGTTTGTGCGTTAGTGCGATCCAGCAACACGCAGGTTTTTATCGTGGTGTCTAACACACTCGGCTACGCCTCGTGCGTTAGTACACCACGATAAAAACCTTTGTGTTGCCAGATCGCACTAACGCACTCCCAACCATGTATTAATTATATTAACGCATGTATAATCATAGAACAGTAGATTTAGCCCTACATAACCATTTGTTGTAGATCTACTGGAAATTAAGAATCAGATGTTAGCCAAAACATGTTTTGTTTTGTTTGGAAGTTGATTTCACAAATGATTCTGGTCATATCAAAATTATGTTCAAATTTTCGCATAAGAGGAACAGTTATGCGAAATTGAGAGTACAATGATTCATGCACTTATGCAGTTGTACAAATTTGTTCTAACCGAAAATAACCATATCAGGCAAAACAGAATTTCTTTTGCTTGACCTCATTGGAAAAATTAACTATCAAGCAAATAACCACAAATTTGCATCCTACCAGAAAAGGGGAACAAATATTGTTTCCACAACAATATGTTTATACATTTACCTGCATGCATTTGTCAATCATTAATGATCGCCGATTCCCCATCTTTACAGAGGAAGGGGGAAGTTACGATATGCGATACTGTGTATCGGTATCGGAGCTACTTCATGCCTACCAACTAAGCAATCTGTCTGCTGTCATCATTATATTGCGTACCCAGCAATACTAAGGCCTCTTACATGACAATTCCTTCATCAAATAGTGTTACTAATGTTCGTATTGTAATATTGTACAGACAGGCAATATGTTCTCATGGCTTCTTGACCCCCCCCCCCCCAACAAGTAAATGAGATTAATATTTAAAATACCCACATTTGTCTACCATAGAATCAGCATCGAAAATGGAATAGTCTGTAGATACAGACCCATGTGAACGACGACAATTTATCTTGTATTTATTTTCCCTATATTTTCCCTTTTCACGCAATGCTTTGATATGAATGATATTATATGTATTTTTTAATGAATAAATATTAAAAATATGGCAATGTCTTAATTTAATCATTTTCTCTAAAGTGAACACGATTTGGGTCTTCTTTCCATAATTAGTCAATTATGGTATCCTCTTACTAAAAAATCTAGATTCGTACATATCGCAAAAGCCTCCTCGAGTTTTCTCAATTTTATAAATTATAAGATGTCATTTATAAGTAACACATCTTTTCATGTAAACGGGATGTTTATATCACCAGCATTCATCTTCGCTGCCATTTTTGACATTTTGGAATAGTTTTGGAAAAACTGAGCCTCAAAATCTGTTTGGGTAATTGACGATAATTGATATGGACTGTGATATAGACTATGTTTTTTCGCCGATCAGTATCGATATCACTGAGTTGTCGTTTATCATGTCTTCGTGAAACAGTTTTTCAGGTCCATGACATTTCCGTACATCGCCGACAACAGTTATGACTGTCATGGAGTTGATTTGATGAAACAACCCCCAGGACTTCTACGTGTGCGTGAAAAGGACCAAATTTTTGACAACCAAATTATTCGGGGGGGGGGGGGGGAGGGGGGAGACCAAAAAATGTACATGATTACTCCGATACCCCGTTTTGCCAGAATTGACAGTAAATTATGGATTTCATTTTTGGAATTATATTTTTCTTTTAGACTCCAAAATGGCTGCTCTATTGCAGAGCAAGATTAACCCTTTCAGGACAGGAATTATTTAAGGGCTAAATTGATCACATTTCGTTCTTCAAATTGGCAACAATAATATTTTTCTTTTAGTGCTACATGGTTCTAATAAGGTGTAATGTCTTTGAAAACAATATACATGGTCACAAATTTTGTTGAAAAGTTTTAAAAATTGCCAATTTTGTTTAAAAACAATGATTTTGAACTTCTCGATGTGTTGCCAGTTTAAGGATTTTAAAGCTTAATCTCATTTTTTAAATTCCTGGCATCAAACGCAATCTGATCATGCAACAAAAATGGACATAGAGTGTGCAGAAAAATTTGCTCTTTCTACTCATGCATCTGGTATATTTTTTAGAGCTCTGAATCAAAAGTTATTGAGCCAAACCACAAAATGTGGTCAATTGTCTTGAAAGGGTTAAAAACCAGGGGGTCGTTTCATCAAATCAACTCCATGACAGTCATAACTTTGTCGGCGATCTACGGAAATGTCATGGACTAGACAAACTGTTTCACGAAGCCATGATAAACGACAACTCAATGATATCGATACTCAGAGGTTAAAAAACATAGTCTATATCACAGTCCATTGGATTTATCGTCAATTACCCAAACAGACTTAGGCCCGAATTCACAAAGGAGGTTTAAATCATGGCAAGGTTTAAACCTCCGTAAGCGTACTAAAATAAGCGTAAATAAGCGCACATTGCCCATGCGCGTGCTCAAAGAAAATATATGATTGGATCGGATTCCGTGTGCACGTACGCTTAAAAAATCCAGGAGGGGGTTTAAACCATGGTTTAAACCAAACCTCCTTTGTGAATTCGGGCCACAGTGTACCGAATATTCAGTTATAAAAAAATACATTTAATATTGTTTATATCAAAGGATTGCGTGAAAAGTGAAAAATATAGGGATAATAAATACATGATAAATTGTCGTCATTTAAATTGGTCTGTATATACACAGACTGTTCCGTTTTAGACGCCTTTTCTATGGTAGACCGATGTGGGTGTTCTAAATATTAATTTCATTTACTTGTTGGAGGGTCAAGAGGTCATAAGAACATATTGTCCGTCTGTAAAATATTATAATAAAAACATAAAAAGTAAAACTATTTGATAAAAAGAATGATAAAGAAATGTGCTTGGAGATCAGGAAATAATTTTCTCTTAACTTACATTTTTCATTTTTGTCGCAGCCCATGGACTAACTAAAAGCTGGCTTGTGATGGCGTTCTAAAAAGATACAACAGGTTTGGAGTACCGACAAGTCACTTGTCTGGGAAGTTGTCGCTGATCTTCGCAAATACGGCTTTGTGAAACAGTCAGCGGACAATCTGAGCGACAGCGTCGAGATGTTGCTGATCTTGTCGTTATGACGGTTTGATGAAACGACCCCCAGGCTCTGTGAAGAGTAGCGTCAGCTTTTTTTTTTTTTTTTTTAATCTTCAAAGAGCCTTCCACTTTTCAGGCTAGGTGTGCGTGTGGGAAGGAAGACCTGTGCCCCTGTCAGTCATTGTGTTAACCTTTTCTAAACCCAGGGAGCCCCATCAACTCTGATCCAGGTCCTTTCTTTACAATGTTTATTCCTGTTATTTTTTTCTGTATTGTTTTCGAAATGCCGAATAAATAATAAATAAATAATAAATAAATAAATAAATAAACCAAGGCATTGGGAAATTGTTCGGAAGAGTCCAATTACTTTAGATTTACTCCAACATGTCCAGAAGACACTTATCCAATGAACAAGGTTATAATATAACCTTGTCCTCCCAAACCAATATGGTAATGGTGAAAACACATAAGGGCAGCCCTCTACTGCTGTACTACTGCCAGCCACAGTAAACAAATGCAGATTTCCTCTCTCCACAGAGAGAGGGCAGCAGTACAGAAGGATCAATCAGTCTCAACAGAAAAATAGAATGAACACAAAATTTGATGCTTAAAATTCCACGTTCCCTGAATCATTGGTTTAGCTGGTCACCAAACATGAGGGACTTTCACAGACAACTTGCTGGTAAGTAATATTTTGAGTTTCACTATTTTGATCTGATATTTTGGCTGCATATATTACAGCAGGTTACAGCTGCATAGTTTCAAGTGGGGCTGAGTGATTCAGACACAGAACAGGGCTTTAGCCAGGATTTCAAAATTGGGTGTCCAAATTAAAAAAGAGGGTGTCCAAAAAAATGGGCGAGCGTTTTGATCAAGGCGTCTTGCAAATTTTGCTGGGCGTCTTCTAGGAGAAATGGGCGTCCAAAAGACGCCCAGACACCTCTCTGGCTAAACCCCTGTGCCAGAAGATAAAAAAATGGCCACTGCCCACTGGCACTGCCAGACGATTTAAGTGGTGGGAAGTGCTTGCCAGACGCCCCTAAAGGCGAAAGTCATGATTTGAGTAAGAAGTGAAAATAAATATGAAATAAAGAGTAAAAAAAAAAATAGGATTGTGTCTTAACCCTTTTGAGACAATTGACCACATTTTGTGGTTTGGCTCAATAACTTTTGATCCAGAGCTCTAAAAAATATACCAGATGCACAAGTAGAAAGAGCAAAATTTTCTGCACACACTATGTCCATTTTTCTCGCATGACCATATTGCGTTTGATGCCAGGAATTTTAAAAACAAGAATAAGCTTTGAGATCCTTAAATTGGCAACACATTGAGAGATTTAAAATCATTTTTTTCATCAAAATTGGCAATTTCTTTCAACTATTCAACAAATTTCTAACCATGTATATTGTTTTCAAAGACATTACACCTTATTTGAACCATGTAGCACTAAAAGAAAAATATTATTGTTGCTAATTTGCAGAACAAAATGTGATCGATTGAGCTCTTAAATAATTCCTGTCCTGAAAGGGTTAAGTGGCCGAATTCCCCCCCCCCCCCCTTACTCTAGGCTCTGGTGTGCGGCCGCTTAAAGGGAATTTGCTGATTTATCAATCAAAGACTCGCACATAATTCAATACAATCAATTCATAGTCCAAATACTTGCTTACTAAATACTAAAGTAAATAGAAGGCAAAATTAAAATTATTGACCAATAACGTGGTCAGTAGTGTCCATTTTTCAAAACGGTGCTAGGGGTCCTGTGTGCGGCCGCCTCTACCCCTGTGAGCAGCCGCCCATGATATGTCGGGCATTCAGCATCATATTTGTGACTAAGTGAAAGAAAATTAATATTTAATTTCATACATTACATTCCAATACTTTAAAAAAAATTAATAATATTCTGTTGAAACCCATAAAATCTGTCAAACATGATGATCTATCAAACGCCATGACCAAAAAATGAAAGCAGACTACAATTTCCTACAAAAACCTGCATTTTGTACACGTTTTACACAGGGTGGCTGCTCACCAGACCCACTCAGAAAAATGGCACTGGTGAGCGGCCACCCCCATGCAGCTTTCCCTGTGGTAGTGTAAATAAAAATTTCTGAAGCAAAACATGGACCATCAACTTCATTCTCTTAAATAAACATCAAATTACACATCAAATTGAACAAATAAAGTTTAAGTATTGGTTTAAGTATGTCATAGTCTCTTAACTTAAAAGTTAAGAAACTGCAATTTTTTTGTCGATGACTGGTGGCGTACATTTCTCATGATGTTGAGCGAGATTCAGGATACTTACTGCTTTGGCTGAGTATGTTTTTTGGTGCAATAGAACCTACCTGAGACTGTCCAGGGTAATTTTTGAAGGGATATCAAAAAAAAAATTTTTATTTTCATTTTTTATTCAGCGGCGGCTGCTCACAGGGGACCGGCCGCCCACAGGAGCACATACTGTCATGACTGTGACTGTATACCGTCCGTAATCTGATATTTATCCAACAAACCTGGCATTGAACAAAAAAAAAAATCATCTTACCATCTGAAGACATATTTCGGCTGGTTGTTGCCTTCGAAATTCAAACTCTCACGCTGATGTTCTTATTTTCAGTCCTCAGAAATGAAGATTTTTTATTTAAGCCACACCAAAACGAATAGGTGGTACACTAGTTAAAAAGGGATGTGTGAGCATGAATCGCACCGCCACAGCTGTTCCGGATCCCGCGAGCTTTGCCCCTCTGCTAAACAAAAAAGTCAAAATGTGGATGATGAAATATCTGAGAAATATAAATAAATAAAAGGGACAAGCCCCTAGCTGGATCCATTAAATTAGTAGGGGTGTTGTGCGTATTTTCAATTCAATAAGAATATTTTGGTGGTAAATTCATTAATGAAAATTAATAGAACCGAAGCATTTAATCATATTCATAAAATTAAATACTTTGACCTTCAGTTGGTTGCAATAATCATAAACATGATCAGTTATCGTTATATTATAATAATTTAGTTACCCCATCAGGCTATTCACCTTTCGCGATCATTGTCATCATTACGTAGTCTAAACATCTACTTTGTATTCATACCATTAAAAAGAAATCATCATTATTTCAATAATTTTAGACCGTTTAAAATAAAAAATTACTCTAAATTCATTGTAAAAATTCATTATCATTTCAGAAAATTACAAACCTTATTATTTTTCAGTTTTGCATAATATGATCATGCTTGAAGAAAATATACTTGCTGAAAAAAGACTAGTAAATAATCTAAGGCGCGAAATCCGAAAAGGCGCGCTATAGCTAATATAGCTGTAGCTATAGCGCGCCTTTTCGGCGCTAGCATACAAAAAGTAAACAACCCAGGCCAGCACTAAAGTAAACCGAAGAGTGTGGTCTTCTGCACCTTTCTTAGTTTGCACTTTTCTTGAGGGTAAGTTATCATATTGTTCTGTTATCCTAGGTGATAACTTGAAGAAGAATATAACGATGAGATGACTCACCAGGTTCTGTGGTGAATTGTGTTTTTGTCACAGATCAGTAACAGTTTGTTTGAGCCAGTTTTTGAGCCAGTTCGTCCAAGTCTACCGGCAGAGAAGAGTAGATGCCCAAGCCAAGGCAAGAGCAAGACGTAGGCGTAGCGTAGCCGTACTTTAACTTATATAGCCCGGTCCCCTCGATTCGCGGGCTAGGCTTAGCCCACTCACACTGTACTCATTTATAAATAATCTTGCATACGTGTGAGTGCTCTGACTTTACTCGGGCTAGAAAAAAAAAATGGTCATGATGGTAAGGTACTAAGCTATTAATATTACTAAGTCTAGGTTCTGGAACAATAACGAATTTAGATTCAAATACAGAGCAGCTCCCCCCAGCCGTGTCGATGCCGGCGGAGTCCCATCAGGCAACCAGGACATAGAGAGCTAACGCGTTAGGCATCACTACCTGAATCCAGAATAACCTTAACATGCTTAAAGTAAGGGGTTGTTGTGCAACACAGTGGCCCTACACTCCTACAGTACATACGCAATAAAGTAGGGTCTAATGCAGTGCAGCCAATATTAAATCAAATGGTTTTGAATAGATACTATAGATCTAATTTAGATGTCTATATTAAGAATCTTCATTGATATCTGTTTCAGGATTCAAACGAAAATAGAATATAATGTCTGCGACTACAGTAAGCCGCCTACCTCTCCAAACCACGGACAGCAACTTGATGGCAGCCAAAGAAAATGGCATCACTGCATCAACAGAGAAAATGGACTGTGACGTAACTATGCCACCCCCTCCAAGACATGATGAGGAACAGTATCTGGACTTAATTCGTCACATCATGGCCCATGGCCAGGTCAAGGGTGACAGAACTGGCACGGGAACCAAGTCTGTCTTTGGTGCACAGTCAAGATACAATCTCAGAGGTAAGAAATTGCCCCTGTGGCTGTGACTACTGAATCTCATATTCATTTACCTAAATGTACATCTATGATCTAGGCATAACACAGAAATCACCCTGTTCCCATAGACAAAGGGTTAATAAGTGTACTCATACCATGAAACCATCACTATGTGGGGCTGTGTCAATTTCAGCAGCAGTCACAACCTCTAAGTTGAAGAGGTAAAACACCAATATAATCAGCAAAATTTTGAGGAATTACTTCCTTCTACATTTTAGGATGATAGAATACACTGGCATAATTCTAGGGCCGGGGGGGGGGGGGGTATATATATATCCCCCCCCTCTTACTTTTAAGGGAGGGGAATGGCCTGTAAAAATTTACCCCCCCCCCCCATTTTTCAAAGAAGAAATAATAAAGTGTGTGTGTTTGGGGGGGGGTGCTCGTGTGTGTAATTGTGCTCGAATTAAATATGCAGATTTATTCAAAATTAAAGAAAATTGCTTCTCTATTTCACAGCGAATTTGATTCTGTTTGTTTTATCTAATAGGTCTTGGTGGGGGCTTCAAAACTTCTACATAGAATTTTGAAATTCATTAAGCCTTTCAAGACGATTGACCACATTTTGTGGTTTGGAAATAACTTTTGATTCTGAGCTCTAAAAAATATACCAGATGCATGACTAGAAAGAGGCAAAATTTCTTCACGCACTATGTCCATTTTTGTTGCATGACCATATTGCGTTTGATGCCCGGAATTTGCAAAACGAAAATAAGCTTTAAAATCCTTAAATTGATAACACATTGAAAGGTTCAAAATCATTATTTTTCATCAAAATTGGAAATTTTTCAACTTTTCGACAAACTTTTACACAGAATTGTGAAAATCATTAATTATGCAAATTTATGCAAATTCAATCAAAATCGACAAATTCAGTTTCATTTCTCGTATTTATAAGAAGGATCTATCAGAAATTACAAAAAAATAACACCATTCCACATCTACACTTTTGGTGGGGACATATATTACGCATTGCATAATTTACTTATTCACTTGTTTATCATAAACTGCACCTCAGGGCTCCTAAATTACATGGATGTACATGAAATGTTTACCTTGATATAGTAACCTAAGTAATGATCAGGGGAGCGTTTCATCAAGCGTCTTGCCAGTGATTTTTACTGACAAATTTACTCTCAGCCAATCACATGCAAGGATTTCAGTAGCTTATAACAGTTGTCGGTAAAAACCACTGACAAAACGCTTGATGAAATGCTCCCCTTGATTACTTGACTGGCAACCCAACAAATGGCTCGTTCAGCTTTTCAGTTAATTTAAAGAAAACCAAATGTTGATCTTATTATTTTTTTATTTTTAAAGGAGAAACTTATTTCCAAGTTCTTCTGTGAAATTTAAAGCAGGTTTCTGAATCAAAAGTTTTTCATATCATCAAACAAATTTTTTTGACAGTAAAAAATTTAAAATGGCACTATATCTCTCGATAAGATGTCTCAGTATATTTGGAAAGATTTATGGCACTGTAAAGGTTAAGTGAAAGCTCTATACTTGCCAAGGACATACAAGTCTATGTGTAGAAAAAAAAAAAAAAAGAAATATGGGAAGCAGTACTATCAGTGGTGTCAAGGTAAACCTTGGTGGTTTGTTGTTTTGGGACAAATTGTTCTGTTCAACACGAAGGTCAAATAGAGAGTTGAAAGGAGGAAGGTGTGAAGATTTCAAAAGCTTTGTCTGCATGGATCCAAAGCACACACCACTCCCCTTTTTGCAAGGTGCTCTTTTGATTTATATTTTTACCATCATTGAACTTTGTGGGAATTCATAGCAGGAATTATCTCCTTTCATTGTTTGTATGATAGGAAAAAAAAAAAAAAAAAAAAAAAACTGGTGGGGGTATACTTTCTTAAAATTTGGTCTACAATGTATTTACATAAACTTAACCCTTTCGAGACAATTGACCACATTTTGTGGTTTGGCCCAATAACTTTTGATTTAGAGCCTTAAAAAATATACCAGATGCATGAGTAGAAAGAGCAAAAAATTCTGCACATACTGTGTCCATTTTTGTTTCATGATCATATTGCGTTTGATGCCAGGAATTTTAAAAACAAGAATAAGCTTTAAAATCCTTAAATTGGCAACACATTGAGAGATTCAAAATCATTGTTTTTGTCCAAATTGGCAACTTTTTCAACTTTTCGACAAAGTTCCTAAAAATGTATATTATTTTCAAGACATTATATCTTATTAGAACCACGTAGCACTAAAAGAAAAATATTATTGTTGCCAATTTGAAGAACAAAATGTGATCAATTTAGTCCTTACATAATTCCTGTCCTGAAAGGGTTAATGCAACAAATTCTTTTTAGATTGACATATAACATGAAAAGGGGTTTGTTTTCAGGAATTTGAGTGAGGAGTGAAAAGAGGAGAGTGGGTAGGGAGTAGATCAGCATAATGTAGACAGGGAATGAGAGTGACTGATTTTGTGTTAAATCTTGTTCCATTATTTATTTAAGGAAGTATCTACTTAGACTGAAATATAAATTGCTGTTCTGTATATGTTTGCTTTTGCTGTTGTTCTTTTGTACAAATTCACACACTGTTATTGATTTAAAAACTCTGTGTCACCATAGTCAAGTTGAAAATGATCCCTTCCTTATTGCCTAGTCATGGAAGTTGTTGAAAACTCAAAATACCTTTTTGTTTAATAGACAGAGATATAATTTGGCTACTGCACATTCTCTGTTGTCAAGGTACAAGATTATGTTGTGGTCTTTCAGTAGTGCAAGTATCTTCTTCTTTTTCACCCCACAAAAGCTTTGTTTAGATTTGCTATATACCATGCATCCAAGAAAAAGTTAACAGCTGGAAAAAACTCTCCCCAAATAAATACTTCAAAATATTTTAAGGAAATTTTCATACCTGTGGATAGAGCTTAGGGTCTCTTCTATTAAATGTCAGCAAAAAATCTGGCAATATTTTATGCTCGATTGAGCAAAAGCCACTTTTGTGAAAGGGTGCAAAATTCACACTTGACAAGAATTTGTATTGGTTCTAGTTTGTATCAGCAAAGTTTAGAGTCATGAAAAGGCTTAGAAATGTCCATATTCTGATCAATAAAAGACAATTTATGAAAGAACAAGCTTTGGTTTTTGTCTGTCCTTACTTATCCCATCAACATTTTATGTTTGAGTGAGCATTTTACTTTATTGAGCATTTTGAAATATGACTTTTGGGTGATTTCTAAAAAAAATCTAAGCTGGCTTGTTCCTTCAACCATAACGTTTTGATGGAATATGTCAGAACATACAGAGAACAAAGCCTGTTCTTTCATAAATACTTTTCAATGATCAGAATATGGAAATTTCTAAGCATTTTTGTGACTCTCAAGTCACTTTGCTGATACCAGCCAGAACGAATACAAACATGTGTGAAGTGTGGATTTTGCACCCTTTCACAAAACTGGCTTTTGCTCAATCAAGCATAACACTATGTTAGATGTTTTGGTGTCATTTTCAAGAAGAGACCCTAAGTTATTTGCAGGTATGAAAATTTCCTAAAATTAACAAAATCAGTTTGTATGGAGAGACTTTTTCCAACGTTCTGTTAACTTTAAACCCTTTCAGGACAGGAATAATTTCATGGCTAAATTGATCACATTTTGTTCTTCAAATTGGCAATAATATTTTTCTTTTAGTGCTACATGGTTCTAATAAGGTGTAATGTCTTTAAAAAACAATATAGGTGTACATGTACATGGTTAGATTATTTAGATATTTTGTATTAGAAAAAATTACAAATTTTGATGAAAAACAATGATTTTGAACCCCTCAGTGTGTTGCCAATTTGATAATTTTAAAGCTTATTCTCGTTTTTTAAATTCCTGGCATGAAACGCAGTAAGGTCATGCAGCAAAAATGGACAGTCACATAGTATGTGCAGAAATTTTTGCTCTTTCTACTCATGCATCTGGTATATTTTTTAGAGCTCTGAATCAAAAGTAATTGAGCCAAACCACAAAATGTAGTCAATTGTCTCGAAAGTGTTAACAGTTCTCAACTTTATTGATACCAGCCAGACCAAGTACCAATTCTTGTCAAGTCTGAGTTTTGCACTTTTTTCACAAAAATGGCATTTGCTCACTCCAGCGTAATATGTCTTCAGACCTTTTGGTCCCATTTCATAGAAGAGAACCTAATCTATCCACGAGGATAAAGTTTTCTGAAAATAGTTTGAAATATTTGTTGTTGGAGACTTTTTTCAACTGTTAACTTATGGGGGGACTCACTGTAGTTAAGATAATAATCCCTTCTACAATTTTTTTTTTTTTTTTTTTTTTCAGAGCTTTTTTGAGAGCTTTCCAGACCTAAATTGCTTACCACTGATGTGTATTTTCTTCCTTTTTCATCACTGTGCTCTTTCCCCTTCCAGAACAATTTCCTCTCCTGACAACCAAGCGGGTCTTCTGGCGAGGTGTGGCCGAGGAGCTCCTGTGGTTTGTGAAGGGTTGCACCAACGCAACCGAACTCAAAGACAAGAACATCCGCATCTGGGATGCCAATGGTTCCAAAGACTTCCTGGAGAAGAGAGGGCTTGGTCACTATGAAGAAGGTAAAAAGTATTTCATGATCCGACATTTGCACTGCAGACATTTGCCTCCAGACTCTGTTTCTTTAAAGGGTACCAATCACCAAAAATAATTTTGCTCCGTATGTTAGAGGTTTCATGTCTTTATATTCAAAATATGGGCTTCAAATATTAATGCTATAAAGAGATATTGCAATTTCAATTACACTCTCTATAAGCGTAAAAGTGACTCATGAGTCCTGCCAAACCACCTCCCTGTGCTTTCATAAGGCCATGTTTCCCTCAGTACTGACCAAAAATGTGTGGATGCATACATGTACTTTCAACCTGTAAAATTGCTTTGATCCTCTCAGATCACCCCCATGGGATTCAGCAGAGCCATATTCAATTTGAACCATGCATGAGTTTTTTTTTTCTGCCTGAGAAGCCTGTATGGCTAGGTTGGGCTTGTGTTTTAGGTTTGGTTTAGGGAGAGAACTAGGTACGTATGTAATATAGGGTCCAGGGATAATGTTAGGAATTTACCCCATTGCCTAAGGGAGCCGGATAGCTCCTGTATTAAGCCTAAAGGAATAAGAGAATTCAGTAGTTAATGGGTTAACTTATGTGTACAGTAAGAAGTTTACCACAGAGTGATTGTTAGTGGAGCTTTGTGTCGTGCAATTATTAACTCTTTGCCCTGTGCATTATGAAACTCATGGCTGCTGGATTATTTCAAAGGCTATATCTTTTGTACGTGATTTCTGTCGACGATCTTCGACAGAAGCGAGAACCCAGAAGTGACAGTGGTCGACAATAGCGGGCTATGAGTTAACTAGCCGGAGCCTGGCTATAAGATTAATCTGAGGTATCAACTATTTCTTTCCATCTAGGTCTGCATTTATCAAGTGCTAAACCCTACTCATACATAGAGAAAATAAGGACATAGAGTTCTCCATTCATTTTGTACACAAAGTGCAGCAGTTATCAGTTTTCATGCTGGAATAGTCACTTTCTGCATGTATGTTTTGATATGCCCCATTGTTGTAAACTTAAGTTCAAGAGATGCAAAAGACATGAAGTCAGTAAGTGGCATGGTAAAGTAGTGCAGAAATTCAAAATGTCTGGAAAATGGGTAAAATGAATGATGAAATTGAGCTTTTCAGCTGTTCAGATTCATTTTTTCCCCTAGACTAATGGACAGAAAAACACTACTTTTGGCGCTTTTTCGATAAAGAGGAAACAAATTGAAAGATTCCACCAGTTTCTTCATCATCTGACCACAAAATATAAGCCATTCATTATGTTTAATATATTTTCTTGTCATTGTAGGTGATCTTGGTCCAGTTTATGGCTTCCAGTGGCGTCATTTTGGTGCTGAATACAAGGATCGTTTCACTGATTACACCGGACAGGGGGTGGACCAGCTAGCTAATGTCATTGAGACCATCAAGAACAACCCTGATGATAGGCGGATTATTATGTCTGCTTGGAACCCTCCTGGTAAAGATTTCTTGCTACATGTATCATTGTGCTACTACTACTACTAATAGAAATAATAATAACAATCACAATAATCAGAATAGTAATAATAATGATTATTATTATAATAATAATAATAATTCATCATCATCATCATCATAATGATAATAATAATAACTCTTGTTCCAGCGTTAGGGGGAATCTTTTTATCTCAGCCTATTGTTATCATTCGCCTTAACACACGGTTGCTTTCGCCATAACATCGGATTTCTATTGTGACGGAACAAACCGCATTGATAGGATTCCCCCTACCGTAGGAAATAATGTTGTAATGATAAAAATAATCATAATAATAATAATGATAATGATTTCGGGTGTGGTCCATGTAACATATCAATGTCGCTTTGTGCTTTCAGAGAGCTTTTGATTGTTCCCTGGCTCTAGAATACATGTAGCTGCCCTAGTGAAAGCGCTGAAGCTTCAAGAAATTAATTCTCAACGGTACCCTGCCATTCCCCTGGGTTGAGTGTCGTAAATGTAGATCAATGTTTTGCCAAAGAAAGTTAGTGCTGTGACAGGGATTTGAACCTCATACCTTAATTATGATCCACTGTGTGGTGAGTTATCCCCTAGACCACAACACCTCTATATATTTCTCTATGCACCTTCCCAATAGTATGCTTCTTCCCATATTCTCCTGTAAATCATTCCCCTTTAAAATGGATCTGATTGTACCTCCCCTTTTACTTTTATATCCCCTTCTTATTTTCAGATATTTTGTAGTACAAAAAAAAAGTATTCTCTCTCTTTAAATATCATCAAATTAGATTCCAATCTAATAAGTATTTTTATCACACTTGTGTCATATCATTGGTGGGGTGATGAAACCAAACTCAAAAATGTTCAATTTTCTGGAGAGCATTTCTGCCCTACTTTGATAAAAGGAAGCAAGTGACAAAAGTGACATTTCTTGAAAATGAGCAAAATTTGTGAGTCCTTTACATGGGTGTTTGTGCAATATTATTATGCATTTTCCTAAGCTTGGCCTGCAAGTAAACATGCTCTGAAACCTATTCTGAAACCATCACTGACTCAGATTTGAATGGTTTGTCACTTGCTTCCTTATGTAAAGTACCTTCCATTAAACTGCAATAAAGACATATTTATGAAAGCAAGGTCATAAGAGGTGAATCCATGAAATACTTCTGTTTTTTTAGGACAACTTGATTCTGATTACATGTACCTGCAACTACATGTAGTTTATTGCTCTGGAGCAATGATAACAAGTTTATGATTTTACACCTTCACAGATTTGCCCAAGATGGCGCTTCCACCCTGCCATGCTTTTGTCCAGTTTTACGTCTGCAATGGGGAACTTTCATGCCAACTATACCAAAGGTCTGGAGACATGGTGAGTATTCATTCCTCTTATCAAGGCCACTGCTGATCTTCTGACTTGACTGCTACTGGATGTTTCCCATGACAACCAGTTTATCTTTGCAAAGAAAGTAGGATTCCACTTGGAATTTTAAAAAATGTAAATTCTTCCTGATTCATGCACATAATTTTCACATGAAGAGTAATATTGCAGGGTGTTGTGAACTTTTGATAATATTCTGTTCCTGCATGTATTATAACACATACCACATTATGATATAATGTCTCTATGGTCTATGAAAGGGCTTCATAATCCTTACCTAGGCTCTTAGTGCATTTAATCCATAGCAGTTCATAGGTTTGCTAAGGTCGAAATAAATCAGCTTTTCCTCCTCGAATTGGAACCAATTATTATAATTTTCCACTCTTTCATACTTCAAAAATATTCAAATCAATGTTATAAATGAAATCGACTTAATAAAAAAAAAAAAATTGTACACAATAATTGTGAATTAAGCCATTATAAAGTACACACTGCATTGCGTATTTTGAGACTTGAATGATTATTTAAACTTACATTGTTCTTATTCTTGTATGGCACAGTGTACTGCATTAGAAATGCACTCAAATTAATGATCTGTGATTTTTGCTCTTTCTGCTCATACATATAATGTGTACATGTAATTCCCAGCATCCTGGATCAAAAGATAATCCATTAAAGTGATTTGGTAACTTTGTAGAGGCTTGATAAAATCTGAGCTGCCTGGCCTTACATGCTATCAGTGTGTATAATATGGTGTAAAAATGAAGCCCAGGAAAAAAAAAAAAAGCTTCAAAATCATCATGTGCTTCACAAAAGTAAACATATGCAAGTGACCGGAAATGCCAGACTCATTTTCCCCATAGACTCAGTGTTAGACTAAAGCGTATGGCCATACGCTCTCGTAAATGGGAGTATTCAGTCATAGATATCTTATTAATAGCATTATATATTTGAAAACCTTTCTATGCCTGGCTATTTATTTATCCTTCTGAACATCATTATACAAGACAGATATCAAAATTCAACAATTTATTAAATCAAGCCTCCACAAAGTTACCGAATCCCTTTAACGTCTCTAAAAGGAGATACTGGATTGCTATAATTGTATATCATGCCAGGTATCCACTTACATGTATTACACCTGGGTGAAGAGTTGCAAAGGAAGAAAAATTATATTAGTGCTAAATTGCAGACTCAAAATCACAACCTTCACATCCCCAAGTCAAATATTTAAACCACTCAGCTAAATACATGTAAGCAAGGACTCGTTTATGACACCTCTTTTCTTGGTATATTTTGAAATCCCTGGGTATGCAACTATATGACACCTCTTTTCTTGGTATATTTTGAAATCCCAGGGTATTCAACTATATGACACCTCTTTTCTTGGTATATTTTGAAATCCCAGGGTATTCAACTATATGACACCTCTTTTCTTGGTATATTTTGAAATCCCAGGGTATTCAACTATATGACACCTCTTTTCTTGGTATATTTTGAAATCCCAGGGTATGCAACTATATGACACCTCTTTTCTTGGTATATTTTGAAATCCCAGGGTATACAACTATATGAAATGTATTTTCTTGGTATATTTTGAAATCCCAGGGTATGCAACTATATGACACCTCTTTTCTTGGTATATTTTGAAATCCCAGGGTCTGCAACTATATGACACCTCTTTTCTTGGTATATTTTGAAATCCCAGGGTATACAACTATATGAAATGTATTTTCTTGGTATATTTTGAAATCCCAGGGTATGCAACTATATGACACCTCTTTTCTTGGTATATTTTGAAATCCCAGGGTATGCAACTATATGACACCTCTTTTCTTGGTATATTTTGAAATCCCAGAGTATGCAACTATATGACACCTCTTTTCTTGGTATATTTTGAAATCCCAGGGTATGCAACTATATGACACCTCTTTTCTTGGTATATTTTGAAACTCCAGGGTATACAACTATATGAAATGTATTTTCTTGGTATATTTTGAAATCCCAGGGTATGCAACTATATGACACCTCTTTTCTTGGTATATTTTGAAATCCCAGGGTCTGCAACTATATGACACCTCTTTTCTTGGTATATTTTGAAATCCCAGGGTATACAACTATATGAAATGTATTTTCTTGGTATATTTTGAAATCCCAGGGTATGCAACTATATGACACCTCTTTTCTTGGTATATTTTGAAATCCCAGGGTATGCAACTATATGACACCTCTTTTCTTGGTATATTTTGAAATCCCAGAGTATGCAATTATATGACACCTCTTTTCTTGGTATATTTTGAAATCCCAGGGTATGCAACTATATGACACCTCTTTTCTTGGTATATTTTGAAACTCCAGGGTCTAGGAGTGCCTTTCAACATTGCCAGTTACTCGCTCCTCACATACATGATAGCCCATGTGACTGGTCTCAAGCCAGGAGACTTTGTACACACCCTTGGTGATGCTCATGTGTATCTCAATCACATTGAACCGCTAGAAGAACAGGTAAGAGACCGTGAACTCTCAATCACATTGAACCGCTAGAAGAACAGGTAAGAGACCGTGAACTCTCAATCACATTGAACCGCTAGAAGAACAGGTAAGAGACCGTGAACACAAAGGAGAGCAATGTTTTTGTCAAACATCTCTGCCACGCTACTTAAGCCTTAAAGTGTACCAATCACCAACAAATATTTTACTCTGTATGTTAGAGGTTCCATGTCATTCTACTATATTCCAAATATGGGCTTCAAATATCACTTCTATAAAGAGATATTACAAGTTTATTTATACTCTATAAGCATTAAAATGACTCATGAGTAGACTACTCAACGCACCCGTACGCGCTCGCCAAGATAAGGGCTCGCGCGGAACCCAACTAGGAGGTTCGGTTCCGCGCGAGCACCTTCATGTTATTCTTTATTTCCTTCATACTCCTAAACAGATAAAGTTCTTTGAGCTTAATTTTATACTTTCTAGCGGTACACAAATTATTTTTTCAGGTGGTTGGTACACTTTAAATCCCGTTCACACATGACACAAGAAACTGCCCAAAAGCCGCTGCAAGAAAATGTCATTTTTCTGAAGGTTCATTACTCCGAAGGTTCATAAAAGCTGAAGGTTTGATTCCAAAAATGAAACCTACAGAAAAATGAACCCTATTTCATTTTCGAAATTATGAACCCTTTTTCATTTTCGGTATTATAAACCTTGGGAATAACGAACCTTAGGAATTATGAACCTCTAGAGTAATGCAACAGATGTTTGGAATTATGAACCCTTTTTCATTTTCAGAATTATGAACCTTTGGAAATATGAACATTTGGAAAAAGGAGTGCCCCCCTCACTCGCATCTCTTTTTTTTGTCAGATACCGAAATGTGAAGGACACTATGCATAGGTCATATCATGTTGCTGCAGCTTTTTTATTATTTTTCTTTTTCTCTCTTGCAGGGTTCTTGTTAATAGCCGGTAACCGGCTGTAACGCCGATCCTAACCGGCTGTGGCCTCACAAAAAAAAAAAAAAAAAAAAAAAAATATATAGATCTATATATTATATAAAATCAGTCTCGATTCAATTCAACAAGTCGCTATCTCAAATTTCAGTTTACACAAGCTTCACAGCGGTGTTGTGAAAGCGGTCGTAAAGAAACGGGAAGAAACAGCTCTAAACACAGCCAATGAGCAAGAGATCGAGAAAGCAAGAAGAAACAAAACTAAACTGACTCGACGAGGGCTAGCGCGCTAGCGCGCGTGCGGAATAAGCATAAGTCGGGGTTGCGGGTAATACACGATGCTGGGCTTAAAAAAGCCCAAAACAAATGAAGAGTCATATATCACCAAAACTGACAATAATCTAGGGGGCTAAGGTCCTGTTTATATGATCAAAGAGAATTCATTTACTGTTTTGTAAGTCTAAATGCTACGACATATTTTTACAAATTAATTTTGATGTTAAAATCAACAGCCTAACTTGCGTATACATACAACCCACAAACAGGTTCATGCCGTGACACAAACCCGGCACAATTAAACCACGGTGGCAGCTTTACTCTCAATGAGGGCTACCCAAAATTCAAGTCCATTGACCAAGCAAGGAGTTATCACTGGACCAAGCAAGGCTTCGAGACGTAACGCTTGTCAAAGTAAAGATTTGTGATCGTATTATTAATCACCATCAAAATGAAAGAAAACATCACAAAACACACAATAACAATACAGATAAAGGCAAACTGATACCTTGCTTTAGAAAATATTCCTAGCTAAATCCAAGAACTATCACAGAAGTTTCATGTTTGAAGAGATTATGGCGCAAGGTTTTTCAACAAAATAATCGATCCCAAAACGTATAAAGTTTCCCCCATTTCATACCCATGCAGAGGTAGGTTCGCTCCATAGGTTCGCTCCCCCTGCTCCAGCGGCCCAGAGAGTTTGCACATTCTGCTAAAATGAGAGAATAGTCTCTGCACATGGCTTCTGCATAAATTAATTTGCATACTAGCTCAACCAATGCGCATTGGTTGAGCTAGTATGCAAATTAATTTATGCAATAGCTATGTGCAGAGACGTTTCTCTCATTTTAGCAGAACTTGCAAACTTGCTGGGCCGCTGGAGCAGGGGAGCAAACCTACCTCTGCATGGGTATGAAATGAGGGAAACTTCAAATGTTTTGGGATCGATTATTTTGTTGAAAAACCTTGCGCCATAGCTCTTCAAACATGAAACTTCTGTGATAGTTCTTGGATTTATCTAGAAATATTTTCTTAAGCAAGGTATCAGTTTGCCTTTATCTGTATTGTTAATGTGTGTTTTGTGATGTTTTCTTTCACTTTGATAGTGATTAAGATACGATCACGAATCTGTACCGTATCTGTACTTTGATAAGGGCTTGTCACGTCTTTGGAGCAAGCCTTATTTTGGTCAACGACTCAGATTCGAAGAGTTCCCCGACTTTGAAAATGAGTTAAAAAACAGGAAACAACCAATTAAAGTACAATTTTGTTTTACACTTTTCTAAATCATTTCTTTATGCTTTTGCCTCTAGATTTTGCCGTTTTGATAAGAACATGACTTGAATTTATCATGATTTTTTTATTTATTTTTTTGCTCAGGGGGTCGATAGTTGGGGGTGCGTTTAATTTAACGACAGCGGTTTATACGTTATTTACGGTAATCCTAGCCTTTTTGTAACGCTGCAGTGTGGTAAATTTGATCATAATCATGAGAGTTCATTGTGTTCATTCACTTGTGCAAATCATATGACTGTAGGATATCAAGAACAGCTGCAGATATAAAAAAAAATCATGCATTCACTTTCTGAACAACATGGATTTTAAATAAAATAACACCAATGTCATCTGAGCTGGCATTTTAAACCTGTTTAGTGTTGCCTTGTTCTTTATTTAAAAGAAGTAATTTCCTTGTACATGTAGGGTCTGGAAGATTGGAAGAATGGATGATTTTACCTTATCAATTCTTGCAAAAGATAGGGGCGCTGCCCCTGGACCCCGCTGGGGGCTTCACTGCCCCCAGACCCCTGTTGCTTTTTTGGAGTAACCGCCTGTGAATGATAAATTACCTGCTATCAGAAAAATTAGCAAGAACCCTGCTCTTGAGATGGCATACTGCATCATGTGAATGGGGCTTAAGAGGAGGAGGGGGGGGGGGCATATGATAGCCTTTTTTTTCAGTCTTTGGTGCCCACACAAACTTACTGAAAATAGAATTTTGTGAGAAAGGTTTTCTTTCATACCTGGTTTGAAGTGGTTTCATTTATATTTTCTCTCTCTTCAAAAGTATTTGATTCCTAACTTCACCATTCAAACACCTCACCTGAACTTCGATGAGATAGACTAGCTTTTCTTTGTCCTTAAAAATGAGGTACATTCAGAATACAGACAGTTCAAAATTAAAGATAAACTAATGCTCTACCAACATCAGTGAGGAGAAGTCAAGTTTGAACTTTCACGATTGGATGGGCACATTTATTGAACTGTTGGAAGGTCTGATTAAGAAAATTGCAATGATAGAGCAACTAGCCATTCAAATGACAATGAACATCTGTAAGACTTTCTTGTTCAACAGTGAAAACAAAGAATGATAACCAAGAGGAGGATTGAGCTGTCGATGTTAACTGTAGTCTTGGGACTGCATGGTTTTCACAAGCAAATTCATGTGTTTCCGATTGAAATGCTTATCAACAATTGAATGGCCAGATGCCCCATTTTAGCAATTTTTTTTTTTCAAAGACTCATTTATTGTTCATTGGCTATGCTCACTTATGTGTGAATGGTATGATTCCAATTGAAGAGGATTAATTTTTGTTTATATGTATTTTGATATATATAAAAAATAAGTTTATATTAAATTCGTATTTGAAAATCTTAACTATAAAGAGTGTCTTCTTTCTCCTTTTTTTTTTTTTTTTTTGCTGAGTGTATATACACACCCAAAACTGGTGTAATAGGGAGACACTCTTGTCTGTTTTCGTTGTACTCTTCTCGTGTCTCCCGTACACACCTCACACAATGCGGTTTATTCCATCATAATAGCAGGTGCGTACAGGAGAAACAAAGAAAAACAAAGAGTACAAAGAAAAAAGATAGAATGTCTCCCTATTACACCATTTTTGGGTGTGTGTGTGTGTGTGTGTATATTTTTTTTTTTTTTAAATATATATATATATATATATATATATATGTATATATACACTCAGCCAAAAAACGAAGAGAGATATACAGTGCGTCCCAGAAAAAACGAAACCCTAAAACAAAGGGTTATTGTGACCACACTATGTGCTCTATGACAATAATTATCTGTTTTCCAAAAACTACAAGTATTATGCTTTTAAATGATACCTAGATGTCATCCATCTGTACATGCTTTACCGAGCGGCAGCATTTTGAAAATGACGTGTAAAAACTCAGTTGTGCCAGATTTGGGTAAAACCATGTAAACGTTTAGATCACATGCGAACATGACACAAGGGAAATACCAGCTTTAAAGATCATGTAAAGTTTTGGTAAGCCCTCAAAAACTGTTCGTCAGATTTCTTCAATTTTTGTTGATAAATAGCAATATACTAGCAATACTAAGACACTGTGAAGATTTCGCCTCCTAAAGTTTAACATTAAACAAATAAGAGGCAAAAACTAATTTATGTGCCTATCTCAGGATAGGCACATAAAATCCCAACAAAGAAGTAATGTTGACACATAAAATCCCAACAAAGGCAGCATGTGCTATACACTGTATACACACACGTGTAAAACCAATGATGAGTAGCTACACACAGTGCACACACGCTGTCTCTTTGCGAAGCCCCAAGATTGCTGTGCGGGGAGCCGTCGGGGGTGGAAGGGCCCTAGCATAATGGCAGTGATCAAGCATTCCTTATAGATATTTACACTGAAATTCACCAGAAATCATAGATGGAATACCAAATGATCTCTTACAGACATCTTTTGATACAAGGAGAACAACATGAGACTATATTTGACATGTTTCTTTCCAATTTCCTTTTTGCTACCAATACTCTACATGAGCTTTAAGAGACATAATAAGTGAAATTCCCTCGTGTGATGATATGCATTCAATCAGAAATTCATAAAACACGGGTCAATACCAATTTCCAGTGGTGGCAGAGGTGTACGCCCCCAACATTTCATAGATCAATGAATTTCCCTCAAAAGATGAAAAAGTGCCCCTCCTGAGATAGGAAAGGTGCCCCTCCTGGGGTGGGAAATTGCCATAATCTTGATATTTTTTCCCGCCTTATGTGCCCTTTCAAGTTTCAACCTTGTATTTCCTTTTGATGACAATGAAAAATGCCACTAACTTTACTTTTATGAAAAATATCACCTTTCTGTTCGCTTTGTTCTTAAAAGAAATTGCAGTTCTTCAAAATTAGAAAAATTACTTTTCACTTCGATTGCAGGTACCATTTCAATACAAAACATGCCCTTTCTTTACCCCCAACATCGACAAAACATTGACCATCCTTTATTTTATGATGAGGGCATTATCCTTACCCTCGTTATTGAAAGAAACAAATGAAAACAGTCTTCTCGCAGGGTTTTAAAAGTCACGTTACATTTGGGTCGTGTTGGCATGTGATCCTAGCGTTTTCACGGTTTTACCCAAATCTGGCACAACTGAGTTTTTACATGTCAATTTCAAAATGCTACTGCTCGGTAAAGTATGTACGGATGGATGCCATCAATGTATCATTTAAAAGCATAATAATTTTAGTTTATGGAAAGTGAACAATTATTGTCATACAGCACATATTGTGGTCACAATAACCCTTTGTTTTATGGTTTCGTTTTTTATGGGACGCACTGTATATATGAATATATATATATATATATAGTGACTTTAACCATTACTGTGAAGCAACCTTTAATTTTGCCATTTCTTTTATTCTTTTCCATGCAGCTGAAGCGAGTCCCTCGTCCATTCCCCAAGCTGAAAATCAAAAGGAAGGTCACAGACATCGATGACTTCCAGTTTGAGGACTTTGAGATCGAGGGATACAAACCATACCCAAAGATCACCATGCAGATGGCTGTTTGAAAGTGATCAATAATGACATTCTTAAAGTCAAGGCCAAGATGAATTTGAATGACTTGCACTAGGACAATAACAGGACACATCTTCCTCTAGCCTTTTGGTGTGAATTTCTTCCCTGCGGAATGGTGAAAGTCAGTCACATGACAATGAGCTACTCTTACTGCAATTTGAAATTATTTCCTCACATTCATGTACATAAATATATGGTGCAAATCTTGAATGTTTGTAATGTACCATGGGAAAGGTCTTGTCTACAGTGAGCCAAATGGGTAATCATTTATATCCAGCTTCATTGAGTTAAAGACTTCATGGCTTTAATATGTGACACTGGTGATATTTTGTTATCACTGTGTTTCCCCACTCCTTTGTAAATATATACCAAGTAATATGTATTTCAGAATGTAATAGGTTTCTTTTTATATTGTGAGAAAGATGGATTTAATCACTTTGTCTATGAGGTATGAATTCTTGCAGAGAAAAAAAAATGTTATATTTATACATGTACATGTACTTGTAACTTGTGCTGTATATAGAGCTTTTGTAGTAAACTAATGATGACTTTTTTTTTCTATGAAATCCTCTTAACTGCTTTCTGTAAATGGATGCTCCTCAATGCATTTAACCCTTTCAGTGCCAGCAATTTTTGTATAATGTACATGTATTGTGATTGAAATTTGGTTTTGGGATTTTGAAGTCATGTTTTCTTTGTTTTGTTTTTTTGTTTTTGGGGGGGTTTTTTTCATCCAAAAAAATAAACAGTGTTCCATGCTATCAAACTTTACTATTCATGAGCCTGTTTTAACCATTTATTTGTTATGGGTTGATTGGTACATTTGCTAGCATCCCTCCTGCACTGATCCGGACAAACAGTAGCCACCATTTCTCCCTACCATGTGTATATGTACATGTAGTTCTCCGAATCCCAGCGCTTGCGGCGCTCTATTTTTTGTATGCAAATTAGCTAATTTGCTGGGAGGGGTATCTCCACTAAGTTAACACACAGTCATCTGCCAGGACTGATTTGTTTTGTGTAATTTTTACTTTTGTAAAGAGAATATGCTTTTTTCCCTAAAAATCTACAAAATATAATTCCTTTTATGAATTCTTTGCATATTTGTTTAGTAAAGGCACTTGCATATCCCCCAAATCCATGTGTTTCCCAAAATGAGTTTCATTTATGTTTCATACTGTTATTATGTATAATAGTTCATCTTTAAATATTTTAAAAGTGCAATTTTGCTATGTTTGGTGAATCTTATTTGTGTGACTTTGATCCGTTTAATGTACATGCATGCCTCTCCACATAGTCTGTGTAAGTACCGTGTTTGACATTGTGCCCGACTGTGCAATGAAGGAAAAGATCTTCAGATCCACAGAAAGAATGAGTGAGCGAGAGAGAGGGAGAGAGAGAGAAGAATTCAGGAGAAAGGACAGAGAGAAAAAAAGAGAGTGGGGTAGACAGAGAGACAATGTGTGTGTGTGTGTGTGTGTGTGTGTGACAGAGAGGATATAAAGAGAAATCGGGAGAGAGAAAGTGCATAGAGTAATAAAGAGAGTGAGTTCGAGAGAGAGAGAAAGAGTGCGCGTGTGTGTGTGTGTGTGTGTGTGTGTGTGTTGTGACAGAAATGATATAAAGAGAATTCAGGAGAGAAAAGGAAAGAGTGACTTAGAGAGAGAGAGAGTGTGTGTGTGTGTGTGTTGTGACAGAAATGATATAAAGAGAATTCAGGAGAGAAAAAGAAAGAGTGACTTAGAGAGAGAGAGAGTGTGTGTGTGTGTGTGTGTGTGTGTGTGTGACGGAGAGGATATAAAGATAGATGAGAAGAAGGGGAAGAGGGGGGGGGGACAAAACTGAAGATCAGGTTCGTTCAAGCAATATGGACAACATTGTGAAAATGGGAAACAAGATAAAACACTTTGTAACATACAATTGCCGTTAACGTCAGTTTCATAACATTTCAATATTACAAAATCAAAATGCACACATTGGAGCTCACAAAGTTGACTCATTTTAAAATTTTCCCTCTAAAAGAGCCATTTTAAGGAACTTTTTAAAAAAGTTGATCGTATATTTTTTGCGACGAAAAGATGACCACAAACTTGTTTTGAAAAATCAATTGGATAGGTAATAAATCTTCTATAGCAAAAAGCCAATCACAGAAACGGAATCAGACCAAGCCTCTCCTAATGAAAATTCAATTCGATAGCTAATGAATATTCACTAGCTAAAATGCCACTATCAGGAACTGTCTGATGAAAAGCCCCCGTGTACAAGGTAAATGACAAAAAAGTGTGTCAGGAAAAGTGTGTCAGATCAGGGGAGCATTTCATCAAGAGTTTTGTCAGCGATTTTTACCGACAACTGTTATAAGCTACTGAAATCCTTGCATCTGATTGGCTGAGAGCAAATTTGTCGGTAAAAATCACTGATAAAACGCTTGATGAAACGCTCCCCAGGGGTGTCAGAAAAACAAAAAGTGGGTCACCAAATGGAAACTACCTTAAACTACCTTGAGGGAAATAAAGAGAATAATAAAACAAGCTTCTGTATCGTTATGCTAGCAATTACTTGGTTGGAATATCTGAAGATGCAAGTTTGCATAAATACCGGCCATTATGATGAGAATATTTTTCAAAAATTAAAATTTACTTTTGTCCATTAAAGTTTATCACCCCTTTCAGCACAAAGAGCATGTTCGTGCTCAATCGATCAAAATAACTTGGAGGGGGAAGAATAAAGCAAATTTATTATTAACTGATAGTGTCTAAAATAAAATAAGCCATTAGCGCCTTAAATTATCTATCTTTTGTTAATTAAGTTTGAAAGGACGGGCAGGGAGTTAGTTTGAACTAATTTCATTCTCATGGGTTATGCTGAGCTTATATTCCCTCATTTTCCTCAGAGACATATCGAGTATAATCGAGCACAAGGTTAATGCCCAAACATCACAATGCTGCTGCTGCTGCTGCTACTACTACCACTACTACCACTACTACCACTACTACTACTACTACTACTACTACTACTACTACTACTACTACTACTACTACTACTACTACTACTGCTACTACTACTACTACTACTACTACTACTACTACTACTACTACTACCACTACTATTACTACAACTTCTACTACTACTACTACTACTACCACTACTACTACTACTACTACTACTACTACTACTACTACTACTGCTACTGCTACTACTACTGCTACTACTACTACTACTACTACTACTAGTAGTAGTAGTTATACATTGTAGTTAAGTTTTAGTTTTATACAGATAAATATATACTTTTAGTACCCGAATTACAGCCATAGGCATTTCAGGGAAATGAAAATAAATGTATTATAATTTATATATTAGTTTCTCGGTGCGTTGTTCACTGTGGATGCCATACTCTGTCGAGGTAAGACGTTATATAATTTTTGACGTTTTGATGGAATATGTCAGGGCATACAGGAAACTAGCCTATTATTTTATAAACTGCCTTTTAATGATTAGGATATGAACATTTCTAAGCCTTTTTAAAGACTTTCAACTTTGCTAATACCAGCCAGAATCAATGCAATTTTCTTGTCAACCATGGAGATTGCAACATTTCACAACAAAGGCTTTTGCACTCAAGCGTAAAATATCGTTAGAAAAGAATTGGTAATTTTTCTGGCTGAAAGAGACCCTAAACTCTCCATTGGTATACAACTTTCATGAACATATTTTGAAATGTTGATTTGGGGAGATTTCTTCCAACTGTCAACTTTTAACAGTTCTGAAATTTGTTAATGCCAGCCAGGAAAATTACCAATTCTTTTCAAGTCTTGATTTTGCACCCCTTCGTTAAAGTATCTTTTGGTCACTTGAGCTTAAAATATGACGAGATGTTTTGGTGCCATTTGTTAGAATAGACTTTAAGCAACCCACAGGTAAGAACATTTTCCACAAATACTTTGAAATATTAATTTGGGGAGACTTTTTCCAGTTGTTAACTTTTTTTCTGGGACGCACTGTGTACAAACGACTCCACGGTGGTGATTGCTCAAACATGCCTCATGGAACCAAACCGAAGTAAAACTAATCGGTCAAGCTTTTTTTGTAAAAGAACAAAGCCTTTCCTTTTGAAGCTGTACAGAATTTGAATAGGAATGTAAGCTTCTGCTAGTCTGGGGAGGCGACTGCTAGCAGTAAAATAAGCTTCTGCTTCTCAGGGGCGGATCTAGCTTTTTTCCAAGGAGGGGGTTTGAGGGGCTGAGCTGGGTATTGCGAGGGAGCGTAGAGACCGAACCCGAGCGAGGGGGGAGGGTGTGGGAGGGGGGTATCCCCCCTCCCACAGTAGGGAGATTTTTCATTTTTAGGGTTGCTAGCGTGCGATTTTAAGCATACTTGCATGCTCTATTTTTTCTCTTTTTTGCCCAAATAAATGTTTACTTGGAAGCGAGCGAAGCGAGCGAGGGGGGGAGGGTGTGGGAGGGGGGTATCCCCCCTCCCACAGTAGGGAGATTTTTCATTTTTAGGGTTGCTAGCGTACGATTTTAAGCATACTTGCATGCTCTATTTTTTCTCTTTTTTGCCCAAATAAATGTTTACTTGGAAGCGAGCGAAGCGAGCGAGGGGGGGAGGGTGTGGGAGGGGGGGTATCCCCCCTCCCACAGTAGGGAGATTTTTCATTTTTAGGGTTGCTAGCGTGCGATTTTAAGCATACTTGCATGCTCTATTTTTTCTCTTTTTTGCCCAAATAAATGTTTACTTGGAAGCGAGCGAAGCGAGCGAGGGGGGAGGGTGTGGGAGGGGGGGTATCCCCCCTCCCACAGTAGGGAGATTTTTCATTTTTAGGGTTGCTAGCGTGCGATTTTAAGCATACTTGCATGCTCTATTTTTTCTCTTTTTTGCCCAAATAAATGTTTACTTGGAAGCGAGCGAAGCGAGCGAGGGGGAGGGTGTGGGAGGGGGGTATCCCCCCTCCCACAGTTGGGAGATTTTTCATTTTTAGGGTTGCTAGCTTGCGATTTTAAGCATACTTGCATGCTCTATTTTTTCTCTTTTTTGCCCAAATAAATGTTTACTTGGAAGCGAGCGAAGCGAGCGAGGGGGGAGGGTGTGGGAGGGGGGTATCCCCCCTCCCACAGTAGGGAGATTTTTCATTTTTAGGGTTGCTAGCTTGCGATTTTAAGCATACTTGCATGCTCTATTTTTTCTCTTTTTTGCCCAAATAAATGTTTAGTCGGCAGCCCAAGGGGGGGTTTAAACCCCCTAAACCCCCCCCCCCCCCCCGTAGATCCGCCACTGCTTCTATATGCTAGCAACTACTTGGTTGGAATGTCTGAAGATGCAAGCAAAAAGGTAGAAAAAGCATTTTGCTAGGCCTTTACTAGTATATATACTATATACTGTATACTAGTATTATATATACCGGGCATTATGATGAATATAATACTGAGTGAGTTGTCTAGTAATAAAATTTGCTTCAGTCCATTAAAGTTCAACACCCCTTTCAACATAAAGAGCATGTTCGTGCTCAATCGTTCAAAATCGTTACTTGGAGCGGAAGGAGAAAGCAAATTTGTTACTAACGAATAGTGTCATAAATAAAATAAGCCATACGGGTTAGTCTTTGTTAATTAAGAATGAAAGGACAGGCAGGGAGTTAGTTTGAACTAATTTCATTCTTACGGGTTATGCTGAGCTTATTCACTCATTTTCCTCAGAGACATATCGAGTATAATCAAACACCAGGTTAATGCCGATACCTCACAATGCTGGCCAAATGGGTGAGAAAATAAAATTGATAGTATGAGTAAGAGTAGTAGTAGTAGCAGCAGCAGCAGCAGCAGCAGCAGGAGGAGTAGCGGCAGCAGCAATTGATACAATAGATGAAATTTATAGTATTACAGTAGAGAGTAGTAGTAGAAAGAGTAGTAGCAGCAGCAGCAGCAGCAGCAACAGTAGTAGTAGTAGTAGTAGTAGTAGCAGCAGCAGCAGCAGCAGCAGGAGTAGCGGCAGCAACAATTGACATAATATATGAAATTTATAGTATTACAGTAGAGAGTAGTAGTAGAAAGAGTAGTAGTAGTAGTAGTAGTAGTAGTAGTAGTAGTAGTAGTAGTAGTAGTAGTAGTAGTAGCAGTAGCAGCAGCAGCAGGAGTAGCGGCAGCAGCAATTTCTACAATATATGAAATTTATAGTATTACAGTAGAGAGTAGTAGTAGAAAGAGTAGTAGTAGTAGTAGCAGTAGTAGTAGTAGTAGTAGTAGCAGTAGTCGTAGTAGTAGTAGTAGTAGTAGTAGTAGTAGTAGTAGTAGTAGTAGTAGAAGAAAAAGAAGAAGAAGTAGTAGTAGTAGTAGTAGTAGTAGTAGTAGTAGTAGTAGTAGTAGTAGTACCAGCAACAGCAGCAGCAGTAGTAATAGTAGTAGCAGCAACAGTGGCGGTAGCAGTAACAGGAGTAGTATTAGTAGTAGTAGTAGTAGTAGTAGTAGTAGTATAGTAGTAGTAGTAGTAGTAGTAGTAGTAGTAGTAGTAGTAGTAGTAGTAGTAGTAATAGCAGCAGTAGTAGAAGCAGTAGTCAGGGGCGTAGATCCTGGGGCAGGGGCAGTTGCCCCCCTAAAATATTGGAGAGGCAAACATATCGTTTACCCCCCCCCCCCCCCAATAAATCCGGAAGTGTTAAATAAGATAAGGAAAAATGCAAAACTCGGGAAATGAAACCTTCAAACAATGAAATACAAAAGGTATTACGCGATCAGACCTCATTTTGGCCGCGCGCTACGTGCACAAATTCCTTAATTTTCCCTGCTTAACGTAACCGTGGAGAAGCTGGTAATTAAGAGGCGTTAAAAAATTATGAAGGCTACTTTATACCTTCATTTGAAATGACGCCATTAACAAACATGGCATTGTATGCCCGACATTGTATCATGTATTATTGTATTCATGCAGAGCCCAGAAGTGCTGGAGCGATATCATTATACCTTTCTACCAAAAGAGAAAAATCGAAAGAGTATTATGATCCCGTGGGGGAGGGGGGGGGGGGGGCTTCGGAACAAGCGTATCATGGAAATGATGGTCTTCAGAACTACTAACATTGGGAACAGGGGGTTTTGGGAAATGGATTATAATATAAATATGATGCTACGGAACTGGTTCCCACAAGCTCCCGTGAGCTAAATACGCTGTGTGCCATGTCAAGTCTATGGTGTGTGTAATTAAGCGGGGTTAATACGCATGCATGCGCTCGCGCTCAGCATGAATTCCCTGGGCTGGATTGGGACCGGATTGGAAGCAATGAGGAAAGCTCGGAGGAGTTATATAAGCATCTGGAATGAACCTCGTTTTCAAATTTTTACCAAAAAGGATATTCTTCGAAACAGGCCGGGCGGGCCAGAAGGGCCAGAACGACGGAATGAAAAAAAAAAAGTGGTGCTTAATTAAAACGGTTTTCTCTCTTCTTTTTCTCAACAAGAAAAAAATGGTATGCTTTGGAACGGAAATTTGAGTGTAAAAATTCGGTGGTCTACTCTGCGGCACATACCCACCGCACACTATATACTGAGTGCCCCCCCCCCGGATTATGATATACATTGTTTCTCCCCCCCCCCCCTCCCCCGTATTTACCATTTCCTATACTGGAAACAAATTTATGTTATGATTTGTACAGAAATTCAATTCAAATAATTCAAAATAATCTGATCTTTATGGTTATTCTGCTTATGATAATTCTATCGTAAGTTTGTTTAGTCTGTTTCATTTACCAAGCGGTAAAGCGAATGTGCCTAGATCTTCAATTCAGTTTTGTTGTAGAACATTGAATCCAGAATCCAATCATCAAAGTGCCACAGAGACTACATTAAAACAGTAGGTTATGAGAATAATGGTATAACTATACATCAAAGCAAAAAAATAAAAAAAATAAAATAAATAAAAATAAAAATAAAAAATTGTCACATGAATGCACTCCTAATAAAATAGAAAATTTTGAATAAAATGATTCAAATTCAAATTTGTGTTGTGACATAAATTATTTGTAATTTTCACTAAATATGCAATCATGTTACTGCAATCATCATAGCAATATTATTTCTGAGAATTTAAACGTTTATTTCTGCGGTGCTTGCTAGCTGCGGTTGCATAAGAACAACAACAATAATGATATTATAATAATGATGACTATTCTATTGTTATTATTGATATTATTATGATTGTTATTAATATCATCATTTTCATCATCAGTCTTATTATTATCATTATAATTATTATCCTTATTATTATCATCGTCATCATCATTTTTATCAAACACGATTAAAACTACTTTCGAAAAAAAAAACTCAAGGGTAATTTCAAAGGCCTATTGTACTGCCCATAGAAATCAGGTTCGGATTATGTAATACACCATTGTAATCTTCGCACATTTCTAAAGGTGATAGACAGGACTATTGAAATTGTCTTGAGTTGATTTTTCGAAAGTAGTTTTTATCGTCTTATCAATGCTAATGGTGATAACATTGAGTGCGAAAGAGCATCGTTACGTTAGGCCAGCGTTTTCCGATCTTTTTAAAGTCACTACACCCTTTTCAGAAACTGAAATTGGCGTATCTGGAACTTGGCATGGGGGGGGGGGACATCCGTGATCCGTGTCTTTCAGCAAGAAAATCACTTTCTTGACAAGGACTGCAGGAGTGTAGGGCGACGGACATTTCTTTTCCATCTCTTCTTAATTTATGCTGAAATTATTAATTAGTATAAATATTATTCGCAAAATTAGTAACAACGGGATCTAAGGTCATGAATTTATACTTATTTACGAACGAGTGAAGAAAGTGACCAACTTTTTCTCCAAATTTTCTTTTGAATTTCATTTTAAGGGCAGATGCATTATTCAGTTGTTAGTAATACATGAATAATTGGTTTGTATGCATGTTTGAGGATTTTGCAGACTGATCTCAATTTCATCATAAATTATGAACAGCTTTCAAGTTTTCTCTATCTGGGCTTTACATATATGTGAGGAGATATGAGACGTAAAACCAGTTTCCCTTTCTCCTTATTTACAAAGTTTGGCTTCCTACAGTCACCTATACAAAATAACAAATTACCATTTTGTGGGGACGCATATGGCGGCTGAGTAGAAAATTTTTGAGAAGATGTTTATAATTTGTTATGTTTCAATTGCTATTTGATGAATAATTTACCTTCTAATAATTTCACCACCCTGCTGACATAATTTTGTTCTTTGGTTAAAAGTTATTCATAACTATATTTTTCATATTTTCATATTTTCAATTAAATTTCTCTCGCGGCACCCCATTTGAAAAACGCTGCGTTAGTGTCTTCCTCCCCCCCCCCCCATCCGAAAAACGGATAGACGCCCCTGGCAGTAGCAGTAATAGTAGTAGTAGTAGTAGTAGTAGTAGTAGTAGTAGTAGTAGTAGTAGCAGCAGCAGCAGTACAGTAGTAGTAGTAGTAGTAGTAGTAGTAGTAGTAGTAGCAGCAGCAGCAGCAGCAGCAGTACAGTAGTAGTAGTAGTAGTAGTAGTAGTAGTAGCAGCAGCAGCAGCAGCAGTACAGTAGTAGTAGTAGTAGTAGTAGTAGTAGTAGTAGTAGTAGTAGTAGCAGCAGTACAGTAGTAGTAGTAGTAGTAGTAGTAGTAGTAGTAGTAGTAGTAGTAGTAGAAGTAGTAGTGGTAGCAGCAGCAGCAGCAGTACAGTAGTAGTAGTAGTAGTAGTAGCAGCAGCAGCAGTAGTACAGTAGTAGTAGTAGTAGTAGTAGTAGTGGTAGTAGTAGTAGTAGTAGTAGTAGCAGCAGCAGTACAGTAGTAGTAGTAGGAGTAGTAGTAGTAGTAGTCGTAGTAGTTACTACTACTACTACTACTACTACTACTACTACTACTACTACTACTACTACTTCTTCCAGTAATAGTTATATGTAAGTTCTATTCAGATACGTAAATATTTATAATACCCGAATTACTGTATCAGTATAACAGTAGTTGTAGTTAGTAGTAGTAATAGTAGGAGTCACTCTTGACAAGCCCTTGGCTTTTAGTGACTCCCCCACATTGTGTACAAATATTTGAATATTACATATTATGTGTTCTTTTTAAGTGGAAATAAATAAAATAAATAAATAGTAGTAGTAGTAGTAGTAGTAGTAGTAGTAGTAGTAGTAGTAGTAGTAGTAGTAGTAGTAGTAATAGTAATAGTAGCAGCATCAGTAGCGGCGGCTGGCTGAAGCAGCAACAGCAGTAGTAGTAGTAGTGGTAGTAATAGCAGTAATAGTAGTGGTGGTAATAATAGCAGTATTAGTAATAGTAGTAGTAATAATAACATTAGCAGTAGTAGCAGTACAGCAGCAGCAGTAGTGGTAGTACATAGTAGTAGTAGTAGTAGTAGTAGTAGTAGTAGTAGTAGTAGTAGTAGTAGTAGAAGAAAAAGAAGAAGAAGTAGTAGTAGTAGTAGTAGTAGTAGTAGTAGTAGTAGTAGTAGTAGTACCAGCAACAGCAGCAGCAGTAGTAATAGTAGTAGCAGCAACAGTGGCGGTAGCAGTAACAGGAGTAGTATTAGTAGTAGTAGTAGTAGTAGTAGTAGTATAGTAGTAGTAGTAGTAGTAGTAGTAGTAGTAGTAGTAGTAGTAGTAGTAGTAATAGCAGCAGTAGTAGAAGCAGTAGTCAGGGGCGTAGATCCTGGGGCAGGGGCAGTTGCCCCCCTAAAATATTGGAGAGGCAAACATATCGTTTACCCCCCCCCCCCCAATAAATCCGGAAGTGTTAAATAAGATAAGGAAAAATGCAAAACTCGGGAAATGAAACCTTCAAACAATGAAATACAAAAGGTATTACGCGATCAGACCTCATTTTGGCCGCGCGCTACGTGCACAAATTCCTTAATTTTCCCTGCTTAACGTAACCGTGGAGAAGCTGGTAATTAAGAGGCGTTAAAAAATTATGAAGGCTACTTTATACCTTCATTTGAAATGACGCCATTAACAAACATGGCATTGTATGCCCGACATTGTATCATGTATTATTGTATTCATGCAGAGCCCAGAAGTGCTGGAGCGATATCATTATACCTTTCTACCAAAAGAGAAAAATCGAAAGAGTATTATGATCCCGTGGGGGAGGGGGGGGGGGGGGGGCTTCGGAACAAGCGTATCATGGAAATGATGGTCTTCAGAACTACTAACATTGGGAACAGGGGGTTTTGGGAAATGGATTATAATATAAATATGATGCTACGGAACTGGTTCCCACAAGCTCCCGTGAGCTAAATACGCTGTGTGCCATGTCAAGTCTATGGTGTGTGTAATTAAGCGGGGTTAATACGCATGCATCCGCTCGCGCTCAGCATGAATTCCCTGGGCTGGATTGGGACCGGATTGGAAGCAATGAGGAAAGCTCGGAGGAGTTATATAAGCATCTGGAATGAACCTCGTTTTCAAATTTTTACCAAAAAGGATATTCTTCGAAACAGGCCGGGCGGGCCAGAAGGGCCAGAACGACGGAATGAAAAAAAAAAAGTGGTGCTTAATTAAAACGGTTTTCTCTCTTCTTTTTCTCAACAAGAAAAAAATGGTATGCTTTGGAACGGAAATTTGAGTGTAAAAATTCGGTGGTCTACTCTGCGGCACATACCCACCGCACACTATATACTGAGTGCCCCCCCCCCGGATTATGATATACATTGTTTCTCCCCCCCCCCCCCTCCCCCGTATTTACCATTTCCTATACTGGAAACAAATTTATGTTATGATTTGTACAGAAATTCAATTCAAATAATTCAAAATAATCTGATCTTTATGGTTATTCTGCTTATGATAATTCTATCGTAAGTTTGTTTAGTCTGTTTCATTTACCAAGCGGTAAAGCGAATGTGCCTAGATCTTCAATTCAGTTTTGTTGTAGAACATTGAATCCAGAATCCAATCATCAAAGTGCCACAGAGACTACATTAAAACAGTAGGTTATGAGAATAATGGTATAACTATACATCAAAGCAAAAAAATAAAAAAAATAAAATAAATAAAAATAAAAATAAAAAATTGTCACATGAATGCACTCCTAATAAAATAGAAAATTTTGAATAAAATGATTCAAATTCAAATTTGTGTTGTGACATAAATTATTTGTAATTTTCACTAAATATGCAATCATGTTACTGCAATCATCATAGCAATATTATTTCTGAGAATTTAAACGTTTATTTCTGCGGTGCTTGCTAGCTGCGGTTGCATAAGAACAACAACAATAATGATATTATAATAATGATGACTATTCTATTGTTATTATTGATATTATTATGATTGTTATTAATATCATCATTTTCATCATCAGTCTTATTATTATCATTATAATTATTATCCTTATTATTATCATCGTCATCATCATTTTTATCAAACACGATTAAAACTACTTTCGAAAAAAAAAACTCAAGGGTAATTTCAAAGGCCTATTGTACTGCCCATAGAAATCAGGTTCGGATTATGTAATACACCATTGTAATCTTCGCACATTTCTAAAGGTGATAGACAGGACTATTGAAATTGTCTTGAGTTGATTTTTCGAAAGTAGTTTTTATCGTCTTATCAATGCTAATGGTGATAACATTGAGTGCGAAAGAGCATCGTTACGTTAGGCCAGCGTTTTCCGATCTTTTTAAAGTCACTACACCCTTTTCAGAAACTGAAATTGGCGTATCTGGAACTTGGCATGGGGGGGGGGGGGGGGGACATCCGTGATCCGTGTCTTTCAGCAAGAAAATCACTTTCTTGACAAGGACTGCAGGAGTGTAGGGCGACGGACATTTCTTTTCCATCTCTTCTTAATTTATGCTGAAATTATTAATTAGTATAAATATTATTCGCAAAATTAGTAACAACGGGATCTAAGGTCATGAATTTATACTTATTTACGAACGAGTGAAGAAAGTGACCAACTTTTTCTCCAAATTTTCTTTTGAATTTCATTTTAAGGGCAGATGCATTATTCAGTTGTTAGTAATACATGAATAATTGGTTTGTATGCATGTTTGAGGATTTTGCAGACTGATCTCAATTTCATCATAAATTATGAACAGCTTTCAAGTTTTCTCTATCTGGGCTTTACATATATGTGAGGAGATATGAGACGTAAAACCAGTTTCCCTTTCTCCTTATTTACAAAGTTTGGCTTCCTACAGTCACCTATACAAAATAACAAATTACCATTTTGTGGGGACGCATATGGCGGCTGAGTAGAAAATTTTTGAGAAGATGTTTATAATTTGTTATGTTTCAATTGCTATTTGATGAATAATTTACCTTCTAATAATTTCACCACCCTGCTGACATAATTTTGTTCTTTGGTTAAAAGTTATTCATAACTATATTTTTCATATTTTCATATTTTCAATTAAATTTCTCTCGCGGCACCCCATTTGAAAAACGCTGCGTTAGTGTCTTCCTCCCCCCCCCCCCCCCATCCGAAAAACGGATAGACGCCCCTGGCAGTAGCAGTAATAGTAGTAGTAGTAGTAGTAGTAGTAGTAGTAGTAGTAGTAGTAGTAGTAGCAGCAGCAGCAGTACAGTAGTAGTAGTAGTAGTAGTAGTAGTAGTAGCAGCAGCAGCAGCAGCAGCAGTACAGTAGTAGTAGTAGTAGTAGTAGTAGTAGTAGCAGCAGCAGCAGCAGCAGTACAGTAGTAGTAGTAGTAGTAGTAGTAGTAGTAGTAGTAGTAGTAGCAGCAGTACAGTAGTAGTAGTAGTAGTAGTAGTAGTAGTAGTAGTAGTAGTAGTAGAAGTAGTAGTGGTAGCAGCAGCAGCAGCAGTACAGTAGTAGTAGTAGTAGTAGTAGCAGCAGCAGCAGTAGTACAGTAGTAGTAGTAGTAGTAGTAGTAGTGGTAGTAGTAGTAGTAGTAGTAGTAGCAGCAGCAGTACAGTAGTAGTAGTAGGAGTAGTAGTAGTAGTAGTCGTAGTAGTTACTACTACTACTACTACTACTACTACTACTACTACTACTACTACTACTACTTCTTCCAGTAATAGTTATATGTAAGTTCTATTCAGATACGTAAATATTTATAATACCCGAATTACTGTATCAGTATAACAGTAGTTGTAGTTAGTAGTAGTAATAGTAGGAGTCACTCTTGACAAGCCCTTGGCTTTTAGTGACTCCCCCACATTGTGTACAAATATTTGAATATTACATATTATGTGTTCTTTTTAAGTGGAAATAAATAAAATAAATAAATAGTAGTAGTAGTAGTAGTAGTAGTAGTAGTAGTAGTAGTAGTAGTAGTAGTAGTAATAGTAATAGTAGCAGCATCAGTAGCGGCGGCTGGCTGAAGCAGCAACAGCAGTAGTAGTAGTAGTGGTAGTAATAGCAGTAATAGTAGTGGTGGTAATAATAGCAGTATTAGTAATAGTAGTAGTAATAATAACATTAGCAGTAGTAGCAGTACAGCAGCAGCAGTAGTGGTAGTACATAGTAGTAGTAGTAGTAGTAGTAGTAGTAGTAGTAGTAGTAGTAGTAGTAGTAGTAGTAGAAGTAGTAGTAGAAGTAGTAGTAGTAGTAGTAGTAGCAGTAGTAGTAGTAGTAGCAGCAGTAGTAGTAGTAGTTGTTGTTGTTGTAGTATAGCAGCAGCAGAATATATTTATGGTACCCAAATTACCGCCATCGCCATGTCCGGGAAATGAAAATAAATGTATTTACCTAATTTGTATATATGTATTAGTTTCTGGGGGCGTTCTTCACTGTGGATACTATACTCCATCGAGGTAAGAAAGACTTGTTTTATAACATACAAACAAAATTGAAATATAATTTTTATACAAACATGTATACTGTATATACACTTGATTTTGTTTTGTTTTGTTTTTGTTTTTGTTTTTGTTTTTCAACGAACTGGTTCAATATACAAACGATTCCATGGTGTTGATTGTTCAAACATGCCGCAAGGAACCAAACCGAACTCAAAATTGCGCTTTTGAAAAATACAATATTAATGTCAGGTTGAATAACAAAAAAAAAAAAAAAAAAAAAAAAAGAAGAAAAAAAGAAGGACTGCCAATTTTAAAAGGCCTAAAGAGTTGTCTGCAGCTCCAATATGATTACAGCCTGGGTGAATGAAGGCTAGGGTTTGGCATCCAGTTTTATCAAATGTTATCATGCTTAAAGGGGGTACCCAATGCTGAAACAATGTTAGTTCATTTAAAAGATCATGATTTTATTAGCAGAAAATCATCTGCCTTAAGTTTTTTAAAAATTCATGTTGCCAGAAAAATCCCCGAAATATGGTAAGACTTCAGGATATTTTGGCCCCTCAGCTGTGTCCCAATTTCAGCTAGGTAACCACAATGACGTCAAAGTGGTTACCCAGGTTCGCGTATTGCAGATGTGTTGCGCGCTAGACTGTACAAAATGCATTACACCTTGCGCGCATTTTGCTATAATTGCGCGACAAGGTAACCACTTTGACGTCATTGTGGTTACCTAGCTGAAATTGGGACACAGCTGAGGGGCCAAAATATCCTGAAATCTTACCATATTTCGGGGATTTTCTGGCAACACGAATTTTAAAAAAAATTTAAGGCAGATGATTTTCTTCTAATAAAATCATGATCTTTTAAATGAACTAACATTGTTTCAGCATTGGGTATCCCCTTTAAGGGGAATATAGGAAAGCCACACTGAGTTGAACAAGATTAACATGTCAAAGAGAGGGTGATACATCCTGGCAAAATGTCATATTCGTTGTATGCGTGTGTGTCGGGGGGGGGGGGGGATATCTCCCATCGAGGTGTTGTAGTGTCGAAGAAAAACAAACTCTTCGTACTACTGTCTAATATGTCAATATGTCTAATATGTCAAAAACCAAAATGGTCCCACGTCACTCCATTACTCAATGAACTTCACTGGCTTCCCGTTTCTAAGAGAATACAATACCGTATACTGGTTCAGACTTACAAATCACTGTCAACCACACTTCCTCAATACATCTCCTCACTCTTTCCGCAACAGAGAACATCATATTCTCTTCGTTCTACCTCTGCTCCTTCCTATGTCATTCCAAAATCCCGAAAACAGGCTGGCTTCAAGTCCTTTCAGTCACTTGCTCCACAACTTTGGAACAGACTCCCCGCATCTCTCCGTAATAGCACATCACTTGACATCTTCAAGAAACATCTAAAAACTTACTTATACAATTCTTAATTTACTTGAATAGACTTTAGGTGACAGCGCCTTGTATCCTTTGGAAAAGGCGCTATATAAATCCAATTATTAGGTGGTATGTCGTAGACATATCACCTCTTAATTTCGTCAGAATTTTCTTTTTATTAGGTGGTCTGTCGTAATCGACAGATCACCTTTTATATTCGTACGAATTTTCTTTCTTTATTATTTATTTATTTATTAGGTGGTCTGTCGTAATCGACAGATCACCTTTTATATTCGTACGAATTTTCTTTATTTTTATTTCCCCCTTTTTTTGTGGCATGAATATCTACAAAAGTCCATGTCCAATAATCATCAAAATTTCGTCAAATATCAAAGTATATCAATTCTCACTCCCGCAACAATTTCAATATCATGACGTCATCATGACGTCATCTAGACGCCATTTTGTAAAATCACATTATCAATCATATCTTCATAACCAATGATCAAAACTCATCCATATTTACAGGACATTAACTTCAGGGCATGGGTCATCAGGTCATGTCGTAAAAGGTCATGCAGAGGTCATGACGCGCACGTACGCGCGCGTCAAAAATTTAGAAATGCTCAAAATCACTTTTTGATCAAAGTAGAGTACGGTTCAGGTCATTTTAAGCATTTCAAAATTTTCTGTACGTACGCGTCCGCGCGCGCGCTTTGCGCGTGCGCAGCACGTACTGAAGGTAGAAATGCCGTTTTTTTTTGCATGGGATCGATTCCTGATAAAATTCTTGACAATTTCCAATTAGTTTCAGTCATTCTCGACATCTAATAATGCCACACGCTTGCGTCAAACTTTAAAATCCGCGCGTGCGTCAATGGGCAATATAATGTAAAAAGTGGTAAAAACATGCCTATCTAGAATCCGCCATAGCTCGTCAGAATGAACGGGTACCCCCAAATTTTATTACATATTCTGAAAGCCTATGAGTTGTAAATTTCGATTCATGCAAAATTTTGGCCAAAAAAATGTTGTGACGTCATCATATTTGCCTATGAACTCAAAAATTCAATTTTGAAAAAAATGATGTCATAATTTTTGTATTCATTTGACAATATTTCAATAATAAATCGTTGATTTTCTTCCAAATTTTGATATGTTGTAGCTGAGACAATTCTCTACAAGATCAGTTACCACGATTTTTCATTTTGACAAAGGGATCATGGCGTATTTTTGCGATTAAAGGAGGCATGTCAATTTTTCACATTTTGCGTGTATTCTCTATGGAACATGATTTTTTCTCAAATCTAGATTCTACATTCCCGTCTTCTTCGAGCAGTATCTTTGTAATTTCTGCTCGATTTTCTTCCAAATTTTAATATGTTATAGCTGAGACTATAAGCTTTCACAAATGTGCCCTCCAATTTTTGATCAGATGTCGGGATCATGCCAATTTTTTCACTACAAAATGTGATTTGAGAATCCCGTATTTCGTTTACGTGTTATCTCTATTGGAAATATTTTGGTCCATTGGTAAAGCACTTGCCTTCCATTCCGGCGACCCAGGTTCGATTCCCGGTGGGTCCATTTTTTTTTTTTTTTTTTTTTTTTTTTTTTTTGCCTTTCATTTTACCATCTTCTTCGACTATTATAACATATACCATCACAAACAATGTAATAAACTGCCTAATTTTGCGTGTTATGTCTATTGGAAAGTAGTGTGCAGTACTTTCTGTACAATCTGATTCCCTATCGTGTATTAAAGCTAAGTGGATGATCTCCCACATGTCCTGCAATATCAAATCGTCCAGTTCGTTATCACGATTTCTCAAAATCGGCTGAGTAAATTATCTTCAAATTTTCGTCAGTCATCAGTCCTAATAAGGTCAAGTTCCCACATCTTTTTCAAGGTCATCAGGTTATTGTGACGTCATCCAGGCGCCATTTTGTGAAAATCAACTTATGGTCATATCTTCATAACGAAATGTCATTTCTCTTTCATATTTGGCATGGTTAAGGTCACTGTCATTCCAGTCAAGGTCATTTTGTTAAACGCGCGCGTACGCGTAAGTCCGCGCGTCCGTGCTTGCTCAAAATTTAGAAATGATTCAAATCCTCCCAAATTCATTTTTTCATTTCAAAAAATCACCCATAAAATTGAACCTGAAGGGGCGCTATGCCACTTAGGTTATAGTGGTTGTCATCAGTATTGTCATTATGATCATCATTATCAGTACATGTATATCATTATCGTCATTGTCATCACTTAGATGACCATCTTATCATCATTGTCGTCAACATTATGATTATATTGCAGAAATATTATTACATCTGACAAAGCAATTTGCCACAGGGACAGCACCTAATTCGTCTTCAGTGACGAATTAAATTTCTAGTTTTTTATTTCCCCCTTTTTTTGTGGCATGAATATCTACAAAAGTCTATGTCCAATAATCATCAAAATTTCGTCAAATATCAAAGTATATCAATTCTCACTCCCGCAACAATTTCAATATCATGACGTCATCATGACGTCATCTAGATGCCATTTTGTAAAATCACATTATCAATCATATCTTCATAACCAATGATCAAAACTCATCCATATTTACAGGACATTAACTTCAGGGCATGATTCATCAGGTCATCTCGTAAAAGGTCATTCAGAGGTCATGACGCGCACGTACGCGCGCGTCAAAATTTAAAAGTGCTCAAAATCATTCCAGGACCAAACGAGAGTAGGTTTCAGGTCATTTTAAGCATTTCAAAATTTTCTGTCCGTACGCGTCCGCGCGCGCGTTTTGCGCTTGCGCAGCACGTAAGGAAGGTAGAAATGCCGTTTTTTTGCATGGGTCCGATTCCTGATAAAATTCTTGACAATTTCCAATTAGTTTCATTCATTCTCGACATCTAATAATGCCACACGCTTGCGTCAAACTTTAAAATCCGCGCGTGCGTCAATGGGCAATATAATGTAAAAAAGTGGTAAAAACATGCCTATCTAGAATCCGCCATAGCTCGTCAGAATGAACCGGTACCCCCAAATTGTATTACATATTCTGAAAGCCTATGAGTTGTAGATTTCGATTCATGCAAAATTTTGGCCAAAAAAATGTTGTGACGTCATCATATTTGCCTATGAACTCAAAAATTCAATTTTGAAAAAATGATGACATAATTTTTGTATTCAGTTGACAATATTTCAGTAATAAATTGTTGATTTTCTTCCAAATTTTGATATGTTGTAGCTGAGACAATTCTCTACAAGGTCAGTCACCACAATTTTTCATTTTGACAAAGGGATCATGGCGTATTTTTGCGATTAAAGGAGGCATGTCAATTTTTCACATTTTGCGTGTATTCTCTATGGAACATGACTTTTTCTCAAATCTAGATTCTACATTCCCGTCTTCTTTGAGCAGTATCTCTGTAATTTCTACTCGATTTTCTTCCAAATTTTAGTATGTTATAGCTGAGACTATAAACTTTCACAAATGTGCCCTCCCATTTTTGATCAAATGTCAGGATCATGCCCATTTTTGAACTACAAAATGTCAGTTAAGAATCCCGTTTTTCGTTTACGTGTTATCTCTATTGGAAATATTTTGGTCCATTGGTAAAGCACTTGCCTCCCGTTCAAAAGACCCAGGTTCAATCCCCGGTGGGTCCATTAAAAAAAAAAAAAATAAATAAATAAAAAAAAATTGCCTTTCATTTTACCATCTTCTTCGACTATTATAACATATACCATCCCAAACAATGTAATAAACTGCCCAATTTTGCGTGTTATGTCTACTGGAAAGTAGTGTGCAGTAGTTTGTGTACAATCTCATTCCCTGTCGTGTATTAAAGCTAAGGGGATAATCTCCCACATGTCCGGCAATATCAAATCGTCCATTTCGTTATCACGATTTTTCAAAATCGACACAGTCAATTTTCTTCATATTTTCGTCAGTCATCAGTCCTAATAAGGTCAAGTTTTCACATGTTTTTCAAGGTCATGAGGTTATCGTAACGTCATCAAAGCGCCATTTTGTGAAAATCAACTTATGGCCATATGTTCATAACGAAATGTCATTTCTCTTTCATCTTTGGCATGGTTATGGTCACTGTCATTCCAGTCAAGGTCATTTTGTTAAACGCGCGCGTACGCGTACGTACGCGCGTCCGTGCGCGCGCAAAATTTAGAAATGATCCAAATCCTCCCAAATTCATTTTGTACACGTTTTATGGCATTTCAAGCACTTTTCAAAAAATCTCCCATAAAATTGAACCTGAAGGGGCACTGTGCCACTTAGGTTATCGTGGTTATTGTCATCATTACTGTTGTCATTATGATCATCATTATCAATATATCATTATCGTCATTGTCATCACTTATATGACCATTTTATCATCATTGTCGTCAACATTATCATGAAGATATTATCTTGCAGAAATATTATCACATCTGACAAAGCAATTTACCACAGGGACAGACAGACCACCTAATTCGTCTTCAGTGACGAATTAAATTTCTAGTTATTATTATTATTATTATTATTATTATTATTATTATCACCATCAATTTCATCATTATTATTATGATCATCATCATCATCATCATCATCATAATTATCATTATTATTAATACATATATTGATACAATGCCATGTATTTGTTCAATGTAGATAATGCTTGTTCATCGAACCCGTGTATGAATGGAGCAACTTGCAAGGAAGAGGTCATGGGACTATACTCCTGCCAGTGTGCTCTGGGCTACGACGGAACAACCTGTGGTAATTAGTACAGAAGTTTGAATGGTTCGGATGTGGGTGGGCCACACGACAGCGCATCCCTGTTAGAAAGCAGGGTATTGCTTCAAAATATACATTTTTTAATGTCCAAATTTTCCACTGATTCATGGAGCGCCATGTGACACCTCCTCATCCCTTAACACATTACCATAGTTCTGTAATGAATAGAACAAACAAAAAACATCTCGAAAGAAAATCGATTTCTCATTTTATTATTTCATGAATAGATTCATTTTGTTTATTCAATTTTGTTACAGGTTACAGTAATTTGTACAGAATAAATCGCTTGACAATGTTGACACTCGGTGATCCATCGTACCACAGTCACACCGCCAAACCGATCCCACACCGACTCCAAACCGACTGATTCTTGGCTACTGTTTGCACTGTAATTTTTGTTCGGTCTCTTATCGGTCTGGCGTCGGTCTTGCTGGTATAACTGTGGTATTAATCAATGGACTAAGTACACTTCTATCATATTCTTGTCCAATTTTCAGCCTTGCTATTATTTGTGTGTTTGTGTGTGTGAGGGTGTGTGTGTATATATAACACCTGTATCTACGGGAAGGCAGAGGGGGCACGCTCCGGGCGGCAATTGTAGGGGGCGCGAAAAAAAAAGAAAAGAAAACGGAGAGAAATACATGAATATTTATGGTCTTTGATGATTATTTGCGCCCCAGTCAAGGACAAAATGCATAAGAAATGGTGTTTCATATTTAATAGGGTATGAAGCGCGAACATTTTCTAAAGCTCGGTCAGGATCTAGCTCTATTTGACTCTATTTGCTTTACCCCCCCCCCCCCCCCCGCATAAGGCAGGAACTTGTTACATTTTGCGCCCCCAGATGGGATATAAGTGCATAAAAATCACTTTCAAAGTATAAAAAATTTGAAAGAAATCATACATTAGCCTTGCAATTGCGTTACTAAATTCCTCAAATATATTTATTCAGGGTTTTTCATTCATATTGCACCCCCCCCCCCCCCCCCATATATGGGAATGTTCAAGATTTCAACAAAAATCTGTTGCTAGGTCGTTGTATTCCCTTGGATTTTTTTTTTTTTTCATAAGAAAGTTCAATTTGAGGGGCGAAAAGGAAACAATATCTTCCGCTCGGTTGCGTTACTCCCTCGCTTATACAATAATTCATCGAATTTTTGTGCATCAAAAGTCATTTTCTGAATTAAAAACGCTCATTAATCTGAGTTTAGGCACGGGGAGGAGGGGGGGGGGGGGCGGGGCAGATTTGATAGTTTGCCCCGGGCACCAGAATACCTAGATATGCCACCGGTTGTTCGGGTGAATGATGTGTGAATGATGTGTGTTTTGATTTTATATAATATTGTTCTTTATTATTATATTGCACTGACCCCTGTCCACAAGCACTTTGCTTATAAAAGGTATCCAGCCATTCTGTATTTTGCTTTTCTTGTTGTTATTATGTCTTTATACATGCATCTTGTCTTAAAATGGAAAATAAAGAAACTGAATTTATAATGACAGTCAAACCCGGTTGAACTAAATCCACATTTATGAATGCAAGCCAATTATAAATCACGTGACAAACGCAGATTTTTTTAGGTAGTCAAGGACTGATCTCAAGGAAAACTTTTTACTTCCATTCTGATCTTCTTCATTAATGAATCATGGTATAACTGTTGTATATGCCTTGTTTTGATTCTTGCCAGATATCTAATAACCTTAAATCAAATACGTTAATCTCCCTTACACTGCGTGCACTTTGTACTTCTTCGTGAGAGGCTGCATAATGGTATCCCTTTGATAGAAGAAGGAGAAGAAGGAGGAGAAGTAGTAGGAGAAGGGGGAGGAGGAGAAGGAGGAGGAGGAGGAGGAGCAAGAGGAGGAAGAAAAACATATTGATATAATTGATTTTCTTTTAATGGCAGTTTATAGGCTCATCAACCTTTCTTTTTTCAGATTTGCGGTTTGCCTACTTCACTCAGTTTCTCCTTAAAGTTATCATATTTATGTGAGAGGTTACACGGGGAATAAACATTATACAGTGTGTGTGTGTGTGTGTGTGTGTGTGTGTGTGTGGGTGCGTGTGTGTGTGTGTGTACGCGCGCGCGTGTGTGTGGTTTTTAATACAGACATGACATCGAGGTGAACGGACGTGTTTTGAGCGGCTCTCCACCATTACCGTACTATTCTATCATAATGCATCAGTCACGCCCTAATACCCGAGCTGTAACCTCGAAGCAGCACCCTAGTCCGGATTCGGGCCCGGGGGAGAGGGATGCCTCTCCTCATGACGGCTCGAACCCTAGTAATGCTGAGCTTCAGAGGGACATTGCAAAGTTCTCAGCTACTCTTGGCACAAAAATAGACAATGTAAAAGAGCAAATTAGTGCCATGAACCAGCGGTTCACAGATATCGAAAGGTCTGTGGAGCTCAACGCTTCCAAAATTGCTGATGTGGGGAATGAGATTCCAAACTTGTACAGTGCTCTGAAGAAGGAAATCGAAAAAATGGATGAAAAAATTACGCTTATGGAGATTTATAATCGAAAGATGAACCTACTCTTCTATGGTGTACAAGAGCAGCAAAACGAAAACATCTTTGAGACGCTCCGAGGCGTTTTTGGAGGCCTCGGAATTGATGACGGCAGTGCCAGGAGCATTAAGTTCGCGAATGCCCACAGGCTACCGGCCCGCCGTGACCCTGCTGGGAACATCAATGAGCCGCAACGCCCGCCGCGCCCTTCACCGATCATCGCCAAATTCATCTCCATGACAGACCGGGATCATGTGCTTTCGGCCTTTGAGCAGCGCCAACGCCAGAGAGCGACGCCGGACCAGCAAGCGCCAACCCCTTCGCGCATCACTGTACGAACGGATTTACCGCCCGCTCTCAAGACCCGTCGGGGAATCCTAGCGCAAGCAGCCTACAAACTGAGGAAAGAAAAAGGTTTATCGACTAGGATTAAGCTGCAGGGAGCCAATATCATTCTTCAAAGCAAGGAAAAGGGCACAACAACTTGGAATTTGGTTCGGGAATAATAGCGTACGAGGAAACCGCAAGTATTAGTATTACACTTATTTTAACACTCGGAATGATTTGAAAGGAAAGGAAAGGAAAGACTTAACCGTGGACTAGAATTCCATGAACAAAGTTTTTGCCTGGAGTTTTTGACAACGGAAAAAAAAAATGAATTGTCAAACTCTAAAAAAAAAATATATATATATATATATATATCTTTGAAAAATGGAAAGTCACTAAGTTTGAAATGTGGCATTTGATTAAAAAACAGTAATGCGTATTCCCTATGAGCAGAACTAACAATTTTCATTATATTTCGACATCTCTCGAGGTTTAAACTGTATGACGAAAATAATTTCTCTTCATTTTAAGATTGTTCGAAAGGAAAAGGCCTTTTTAAACCTTCCTGTGCGTTACGTAAAACTTTAATATGTAGCAGTAAAACCTGCAACAACCAAAAAAAAAAGAAAAAGGGAAGAAAGGGGGAAAAAAAGAAAGAATTGTACTGCAGTGAACATAAATAAGAAGCTTAAGCACCATTAGGGCATTTTTAGCCATGGAACATGTTGCACATTTAGATTTTTCCAAATTTATGCGATACACGATATAGTAATAAGCTCTCAAATAAGTGGTTAAACCACGTCAAAATACAGCATTCAGGTGCACCATGTTCCATGAATTATATTTTCAAGTTTGCCATTCCAGTTTTGAAATAATTGGAAAGTTGAAAAATCAATGGCACAAAGGGAAGTTCAGTGCTTGTTTGTTGTTGTGTTTTTAATGTACTTTGTTGGTCAGTCATTTATCACTCGATTAAGAGATTTTTCAAACTAGAGTGGGTATGCCTATTACCCAGTCACTGGCCGCCCCTGAATATTGTTCATATTTTCCTTTCATCGGTTTTAATGGATACTCCTGTTTTTTTTTTGTTTTTGGGTTTTTTTTTTTAAAAAGAACTTTAGATGTGTTCATTGAGGAATGAGAGAGGGATGATTAAATTCCAGTGCGGAAGTGGCCGGGATCTGGTCAGGTTGCCGGTAATGGGCATACTTACTCTACGCACCTTCATTCCTATGGAGCAGAGATGTCACTTTTCGGGAAATTTCCTGAAATCAGGAAATTTAAAGTGTGTTTCAGGAAATATGTTGCCATTCTTTTTGTAGTAGCTATGCCAAATAATGCTCATAATCTTGAAGTTCAGGAAATTTTCAATGGTCCATGCGGGTGGAGTCTCTGCTGTAGAGATATGCTGGATTTTGCATGTTATACTAATGCGGTATGCCCCGTGAGAATGTATTCTTTCAAGGTGATGCCATCATTATCTTTTAAATCATATGCTAGCTTGGGATATGCCAAAACACCAATAAGCACACGTTATTTGAAAGATTACAATCGGTTAAAGCGTGTCTAACTGGACTTTTGAGATCATGGTCGCATCATTTTTGAAGACATAAAGGTTGTCTTAAACTATTGGGAGTGACTTATGTATTTTTAAGCACTCCTTTTAACTATTGGAATGGGATTCAATGAACCAAGTTTTGGTTATAGGTTTTGACACCGATAATGAAAAAAAAGAAAAGAAAAAAATTTGAATTTTAAACTCTATCAACTCTTTGAAGAAAAAAATGGTATATAAATCTCGAAGTTTCAATATGGCTTTTGATACAAAAACATCTAATGCGTATCTTCTTTTGTTTAGGTACACGAGTCACAATTCTGATTATATTTCGATTTTCATCTCTCGAGGTTGATAACTGTAGGAGAAAATGTTTGAACCTACTCTGTTGGTGTGGGGATCTAATTTCCACTTGAGTTGGAGGATGATTGGGGAAGGCTCTTTTAAAGATAAAACTCACTCTTAAAATACCCCCACTAAATTCTCTCTAACAAGAGTGTACTTAGTCTGAAAGAGCTAAATTACATGATTACACTCGAAAAGGAGCTGTCCATAATAATTCCACTCCCACCCCTGAAAGAGTTGGAGGTTGGTAACTGTATACATTTGCAGAGTATTTTTTAAAGAAAATTGACAGTTTTCGAAAGGAAAAAGCTGTTCTAAACATTATTTTGCCTTATGTTAAAGTTAACTGTAACAGTTAACTGTAACAGTAAAAACAGCGTGGTACTCAAATGGGAAGTTTAATCACCATTAGGTCATTTTAGCCATTGAACATGTTGCGCATTTACATTTTTACATTTTTCCAAAGTTTCTCAATTAAATATATATATTTATTTTTTTTTTTTTTTGTTTGTTTGTTTGTTGTTGTTGTTGCCTTGTGCTGTGTGGTGGAACCACGTCGAAACGCATCAGGTCCGGTCACGAGTGATGATCTTGCCATTCAAATGATCTGAATTATTGAAGTTTGAGCATTCAGGTGTGTGAAATTGCAGCATGTTTCCTTGAGCTATAGTTTCAAGCTTTGCCAGTCAACGGCTCTGAATTAATTTATAAGGTTGAAATACCAATGACATACAGGGTAGTTTCGTGTTTGCTATGTACGTTTGTTGATCAGTCATTTATTATCACCAGATGTTGAGCCTTTCAAACTAGAGTACGAGGGACTATTGATATGTAAGTTATTGATAAGTCATTAATATCACCAAATTTCGAGACCTTTAAACTAGACATGCTAGAGAGTAGAGTAGGTGTGCTTATTGTCATGATTGATATCTGTTATCCATGACATTGGCCGCCCCTGAATATAGGTGATCTTTTTCTTTCATCGGTTTAAACCTCTTTAAGGGAAGTTTCTGGGCTTTCTTTAATGAACTTCATTATGTTTCATTGAAGGGAAAGGGAGGGGTGATCAAATTTCAATGCGGGAGTGGCCGGGATCTGGTTGGGTGGCTCGTAATAATGGGTATACTTACTCTACACTCCTTCAATTCCTATCGAGGTGTAGTGAATCTGACCTAGCATTTTGGTACATTGCATGTTATATTAATGTGGTATTCCCATGAGAATGTATTGTCAAGGTGGGCCATCATTATCCTTTGAATTACAGGCTATTTTAGGTATGCCAAACAAGGGCAAGTATTTAAAAGATTACAATTTGTGTAGTGTGTCTAATCAGACATCAGAGATGTGACTGTTTTGGTGCTTTGTCGCACTAAGGACAAAGGACATTATTTGCACGAGGCTTCCGGTCCTTTTGAACTTGCATGAATAATTATGTTCAACATGAGAATTCCACAAGCTCCACCCACATAACTTAATAATATGCAAACGTGGAAGGCATAACCGTGAACTGGTTTGGGCCGGCTGAAATGGTAATGATTTGACGCCACATTCAGCAACCTATATTGTTTCATATGCAAATGCGAAGGTTTGGTTCGGGTTCATCCGACATGGCAACTGCTAATGCATGCACTTGTGACTCCAACAAGGGAAACGGAATTTGTCATCCAATTTTAATTGAATAACATATTACAATGACCCGAGGGAATAGGCGTCAAAAAGAAGGGGCGGATCTTCTGCGAGTTTTGTTATGAATTTGAAAGAACGGAGTCCAAAGAATGCGTTCAGTAGTTGCCACGTCTATATGCATGGAAAGGTGAAAGCCACGTCAAAGCGACATGGCCCTTGGTTTTTGGGGGTTTTTTTTTCCATTGTTTGGGTAGTTTTCCATGTTGTTGGATAACAGTCGTATTCAAATAACCTGAATAATCCATTCAGGGAACTCAAGTATGAGGGGGTGTTTTTTTTTTTTTTTTTTTTTGTGTATGTGTGTTTCTTTTTGTGTGTGTTTTTTTGTTGTTTTGTGTGTGTGTGTGTGTGTGTGTTTTTTTTTTTTACAATTGTTGTAAATAAGATGCATTTATTTGTGTAAGTACCTGCTTGATCTTGAATCAAATGGCTTTAGTGACAACCATTAATGCATTACTGACTATCCACAATCTAGCAACTATGTTCATTATTATGCACTAACCAGTTTACGGTGGCCGACATGGCAACTACTGATGTATGCAAATTGGATTCCAAATAGTGGAACGGAATTTGTCAGCCAATTTTCTACAGGTTAATCGAATAACCATTACAATGAACCGAAGGAATAGGCGTCCCAAAAATTTGGCTATAATCAGTATACAAGTCAGTGTACTGGTCTACTGCGAGGAATTGTTACGAATTTGAAAGAAAGAGTCCAAGAGTGCGTTCAGTAGTTGCCACGTTTTTATGCATGGTAAAAGTGAAAGCCACGTCAAGGCGATATAGCCCTTGTTTTGTAATTGTTGGGGCAGTTTTTCATGCTGTTAGGTCACAGTCATATTCAAGCAAACTGAACAATCTATTCAGGGGAACTCAAGTATAGGGGGTTAGGTGGTATTTTTTTTTTTGTTTTTTTTTTGTAGTTGTTGTTGTTTTTTTAGATGCTTTTATTTGTGTAAGCACCTGGTTGATTTTGTATCGGATAGCTTTGACGATAACCAAGAATGCATTTTGACTATGCACAATCTAGCAACTATGTTCATTTTGCACTAACCAGTTTACGGTTAGCAACATGTACTATATTCCCAAATAATCAATTTCTATACGGTGGTGGTGGGGGGTCGCTTTTACTTCGTCCATTGTTACGTAATGGATTATAGTAGGTTATTATTTAATTTAGTTTTTTGTATATTCTTCGTCGTGTTGTCACAAGCGTACGGGGTAGGTTGTGGAAGGTGGGTACTGGGCTCCCTTCAGTTATCGAAGGGATGGGGCAAGATAGTTTGTAGTTGGAGGGAGGGCTGGGGAAAGGCAAGGTTTAAGGGTATGCTTTGTAATGTTTATGCCAGGGTGTTGTATGTGTTTCGATGTTTTGAAGAATGTTGTATAGGATGTGTTTATTTCTGCTCGCACTCAGATATACCTAGATCGGCGACATGCTTTTGTGAATCTGAGAATGGTGGTCGTGTTGATTATGGGAGGAAGTACCAAGCATTGATCTTAATGTTACAATATTTTACAAGGGAACTATATTATGTTTGTGCAATAGAGTCACAGATTTTGGGAATATTTTACACAAAATGGCAGGTTTAACGTTAATTTCTGTTAATGTTAGAGGCATAAGAGATAGGAATAAAAGAAACAGAATTTTTGAATGGGCTAAAAGTAAACGAGGGGATGTAGTATTGTTACAGGAAACATATAGTTCACCAGATATTGAAGATATATGGAAACGAGACTGGGGAGGTCAAATGTTTTTTAGTCATGGCTCAAGTCATAGCAGAGGCGTTCTTCTTTTAATGGCACCTGGCTCCAAAATCAAAACTGACCAAGTAGAAGTAGATGATGAAGGGCGTTACATTTTTCTTAAAGGGAGTATATTTGATTCCCAGTTGTTATTATGTAATGTTTACTTTCCAACAAGAGATAGGATAAAGAAACAAATAGAATTTTTGGAAAAGATAGATGCAAGTATCTCAGATCTTTGCTCTTGTAACCATTCACTCATCTTAGGAGGAGACTTTAATGTAATTTTAAATGATACTTTGGATTACAGAGGGCCTAAAATACCCTCGAAGACTAAGTTTACAAACAGTTTGGAATTGTTTCTTAGGAAATATGATTGCTAGACATATGGAGGAAAAAGCACCCGGACGGAAAACAATATACTTTCACACAGAAGAGCCCTTTAGTACAAACCCGTTTAGATTATTGGTTCATACCAGACCAGCTCGAGAGATTAGTGGGGAATTGTGAAATATTGACATCAATTACTCCTGATCACTCAGGTATTAGTCTGGAATTACAATTCGTAAAGAAAAGTGAAAATTACAGTGGCAAATCATATTGGAAATTTAATAATAGTTTGTGCTTAGATAAAGATTTTGTGGACGGAATGATTACGGAAATAGAAATTATTAAGAGGAATTGGGCGGGTGAATTTAATGATAAATTAGTATTTTGGGATTTTCTTGAAATGAAAATGAGTGAATATGCTAGAAAATACTCGAAAGTCAAAGCGAAAGAAAGGAGAACGAATATTGAAAAATTAGAAAAAGAATTGAGAACTTTAGAGAAAGATTTATTAACTACTGCTACTCCTTTAGAAACATCTAAACAGCTTGAAGAAAAGAAAAAATTGTTGAGTAAATTATACGATAGATCATTAGAAGGATTAAAAGTTAGGTCACGAGCGGCTTGGTTTGAGGAGGGGGAAAAGAACAAAGAATATTTTGAACAGTTATTAAAATCAAATAAAAAGAAAACCGTAATACAGGAATTGTATGGTGAGAACAAATCTGTGACAAAAGAAAATAAAGAAATTATGAAGATAGTTAAGTTATCTTATGATACATTATATTCGAAAAAGAGTGATGTAACAGAAGACGTTTTAAATGAAAGTTTCTTTTCTAAAAATATCCCAAAGCTAAGTGAGGAAAGTCGGGAAGCATGTGAAGGAAAACTTAGTAAAGATGAATGTTATGAGGTTTTAAAAACAATGAAGCCAAACAAAGCTCCAGGTAATGATGGCCTTTCAGTAGAATTTTATATCACGTTTTGGTTACACATAGGTGGGCAATTAGTTGAAGCCTTAAATGAAGCTTACGACAAGGGTAACCTATCAACATCTCAGAAGCAAGGAGTCATTACATTAATAGAAAAAGATGGTAAAGATCCTCTTTACATAAAAAATTATAGACCAATTACACTCCTAAATGTTGATTACAAAATTCTTTCAAAGGTTTTAGCGAAAAGAATGAAAAAAGTTTTGAGTGAAATAATTCACATGGATCAGGTGGGATACATGGAAAACAGGAATATTGGAGAAGCCATACGTTTAATAGACGATATGATTTTCCATTGTTTGACACACAATATGGATTGTTATTTAATAGCTGTAGATTTTGAGAAAGCTTTTGATTCTGTCTCACATTCTTTTTTAGCTAGTGTATTAAAATGGTTTGGATTTGGTCCTTCTTTCTGTTCTTGGATAAAAACAATTTACACTGACATACGTAGTTGCGTTATGAATGGAGGGTTTTCCACTGGATATTTCAAAATAGAGCGAGGGGTTTGTCAAGGTGACCCACTTTCTCCCTATTTGTTTATAGTCGTTATCGAAATCTTGGCACATGCCTTGAGAAGGGAAAATACCTTAAAAGGAATTACTTTCGGTGATTTTGAAGTAAAGCAAATATTGTATGCTGACGATATGACAATTTTCATACGAGATAAAGTGTCAATTAGGACGTTACAAAACTTGTTACAAGCTTTTTTGGAAATTAGTGGCTTAAAGGTTAACATAGATAAAACAAAGATTTATTAATTGGTAAGAATATAGAGAATGTAGGACAATTCCAATTTGGGAGTGTGGTTACAGAAGTAAAGATTTTAGGGATTACATTTTCATTAGATACTAAAAGAAAGGATGAATTCAATTATAAAGAAATATTGAGTAAAATCAAAAGACTTTTGTGATGGTGGAAACAAAGAGACCTTACCATCAAGGGGAAAATACATTTACTTAAAACATATGCACTGTCCAAATTGAATTATGTATCTTCGTCATCTGTTGTCCCGAAATGGCTATTTGCTGACATTCAAAAAAATCTGTTTTGACTTTGTCTGGAAGGGCAAAGATCGCATTAAAGGAGCTATAATGTATCAGGATTATAAAGATGGTGGCTTGAGGATGGTTAATTTTGAATTGTTTGTAAAAACTCAGAGAGTAATGTGGTTGAAAAGACTTTTGTATGGAGAACGAAATATGAGTTGGAAAGTATATTTTGACTACAGTTTCAGGTCAGTAGGGGGTAGATGTATCTTTCTTTGCAACTATGATGCAAAAAAACTATCACTTAAGTCACCTTTGTTTTATTTAGAAATGTTAAAGGCCTGGCAGGATTTACACAACTGTAGAAATTTTGAAGGAAAAATTAACCCAGTCATATTCAATAACAAAGACTTCTTATTGAAAGGGAAAATGGCATTTAATGCAGACCTATACAGGCGAAAGGTTTACCATTTGGAACAATTGTTTGATAAAGAATCAGTAAGACCAATCACTCATTTCCAAAGTTTGGGTTTAAACAGTGCAAATATTGCATACATCTGGAGCCTTTGTGATTCTATTTTGAAAAGTAACAAATATGATGGAACCTCAAGCAATTGGTACGAAGTAGATATGAATGATTATAATAATATATTTTAAAAAAATTTTGGACAAATTATTACTTTAAAAGAGGTGCAATCCAGGAAAATTTACTCACACTTTGTGTCCAATCTACAAAATTCATATTGTTTAGAAATCAGAGATGGTCACCAGAAATTTGACTTCTCTGAAAAAAGTATGAGGTATATTTTTCTAAGACCTAGAATCTCAACACTCACAGGAGATCTTAGAGAATTTCAGTACAAATTACTCCATGGGGCGGTTTATACTAAGGAGCAGCTTTTAAAATTTGGTTTTGTTGTTGATAATTTATGTTCCTTTTGTAATCAAAGCTCAGAAACTTATTCACACTTATTTTGGGATTGCGCCAAAATTAAATCCTTATGGCATGATATGATTGAGTATTTTGAGATAGAAGAACTTAGAAATGCAGATTGGCAAGATATACATGTGGGTATAGAAGGAACTTGCCACAGAATCAAATGGTGTAATACGGTTATTTTCATAATGAAGTTCATGATATATAAGGCAAGGTCACAGTCAACAGCACCGTCTTTGGCAGAACTAGAGAAAATATTAATCACATATCGGGAGGAAGAAAATCATATTGCCATTAAAAGAAATAAATCGGGATGGCATTTGCTGAAATGGGAATGTCTGAATACAACGTAAATTTTGTTTTATCCTCTCCGCCCCCTACGTTTAATGCGTGTTTGTTTTTCCTCTTATTAAAAAAAAAGTGTTACATAGGCACCAACGTCATAGAAAGAATGTTAAGTTCATCACACCCCCCCCCCCCCCAAAAAAAAAAACACCAAACAAACAAAAAAACAAAAACAAAACAAAAACAAAAACAAAAACATCATCAACAAACACTTGGTATATTTTCCAAATAGATACGATCCCAGAACAGACGCGACGGCTCTTCTCCATTCACAGCGTAGTCCTTTAATCCTGAATGCGAGCAGTGTGTGTGTGTGTGTGTCTATATGCATATGCGTGCGTGTGCGTGTGCGTGTGTGTGTGTGTGTGTGTGTGTGAGTGAGTGAATGTCTGGTTTTAGGGAAGTAAGTGTGGGTGGGAGGGATGGAAGGTGTCTACGCGGGTTAAGCTGGGAAGTGGTAGTTTCGGAGGGAATGGGTAGGTAAGGGCATATGTGGGTAGGGAGGGGTCCTTGTCGTTTGTTGTTGTTTTTTTTAAATAATAGATTCCGTAAAATTATGATTTGTTCACTTTGTTTGGATCACACTAATATGTTTAAATCTTATATAATCATGTATGGAATAATTTCAATTCAGTTATAACATTGGAAACGTACATTAATTATTTTGATTTTACAGTCCAGAGGAAGAATATTTTGCATGATAATTAGATAAGTGATGATAAAGTATTATATTTGTTCATTTTGTTAAAACATTCAGAGAGAATATGTTGATTGTATAATTTGTATTTCATGGAATCATTAATAAAGATCATTGAAAAAAAAAAAGTGCGTGCGTCGTGTATATTTGTTTTGGGGGTATGTGTTTAATGAGAGAGAGAGAGAGAGAAAGATAGAGAGAGTATCAATTTATTTTTTGCCTTGCTAGTTTGTGCCTTTTGGTCGTAAATACATGACTAAGCGTGAATGCCGATGGAAAGCTTATGACTATCTAATATAGTGACCGTTGGCATGCTTTGCAAAAACGAAACATTGAAATCACAAAATTTTTTGTCAGTGTCTATATTTGTATTTTATTACTTATGACAGAAATCCTTGTTCAGCTTCTCATCAAAAACCTTGACAAAACCCGAGTTATGATTGCAAATGTGTCAGACCTGTCATTTTCAACCTTCTACACTTTCGACAACTTTACCATTGATGAATTCGATTACCACCCCGACGGCGATACGCTTTATTTCGCCAGTCTGACACGTATCAAACCATATAAATTCTACGAGATTAGAATGTCAGAAGGAATTGACAACTCGAACCTGTTTTCTGAGAAAGAGAAAGGTATTGACTTTTTTTTTCTTCTTCCGAATCCCATGACCAACCTAAAGTATCCATTTCTGCTTGATAAATAGTATACCCACTCACCTGAAAATGAATAATGTAGTCTTTTAGTAATAGTCTGTAGTCTGTAGATTTTTAAAATTATTGATAAAAAATTTCTTATTCCCCTCATAAGATGTTGTTGACTTGGAGGTGTACTCTGCAGGTCGAGTACTGTATTGGGCTACTTATTATCGACTAAGAAGAGCCCCATTGCCACCGCGTGATGTCGGTCCCAAAGCTGTAGCTGTATTCGACGATTTTCTACTACCCAAGATCATCTTCAAGTTTGTCGTAGACCAAAAACGAGGGTAAGATCAGGTTAAGTCACAATTTCTGACTTTGTACTTAATACAGTCCTATGGCAAAGGAAGAGGGGGGGGGGCATTTTAAAATTTCCAATATTTGGGCCTTCGACACATCCTTTTTTATTCTTCAAAATGACAACATTAAATGAACATTTCTCATAATGTAATTTTCTTCTCGTTCGCTTCGCTTTCTCGCAGAATTTAGAAACTACAATAATCATTTTACAATGTCTTGTTTTTCATGTTTTTCCTCTGTTTAGATACATATACTTCATCAACAAACATGAAATATATCGTCTTGGTATGGACGCTAAGGGATATACCCTGATTACCAAACTGAGTGAAGGGGTCCGTGCAAAGCCCAGCGGATTTACCATTGATGATGACGGTAAAAAGAAAAGAGACAGATAGATATCCAGTGGTGAATTAAGGGGGCGGGATGGAACAAAAGCCATTCTTGCATACTTAGTTAGCTAAAGTATGTGATTATACCCCTGTACCCCCCCCCCCCCCCCGTTTCTAATTATTTTTATACTCCCTTTTTGCGAGTTCTAGATTTTTTTAATTATTCCGCTCCGCATTTCACAAAATCCGTGATCAGCCAGTGAACTCGGAAACCATGGAAACCTGCTCTGAAATCGTTCATTTTGGGTAATTGGATAATACCAGCCTTTTTGTTACTTAAATAAGTATTGATCGTGTTCCCTTAAAGAATTCAAAAAAAAAAAAAAAAACGGAATTGCCTTAAGCTACACAGACTGTTCTTCTTTTGGAAATTACATTGACTGTTAATGGATGTCATTTTTAAATCAAGGATATAGTGTTAAGGCTTTAATATATATATATATATATATATATATATATATATATATATATATATATATATAATATATATATAAAATATCGATGCCGATTTTGGTTTTCTTCATCATCAATATATATATATATATATATATATATATATGCGAAGATACCCAACTTAAACATTTCGCCGACGTCTCTGTAAATTGTATAGAGTGAGGATTGATGAGACAGCAGACAAGGACGTAGCTGACCTTCCACTTTATTACATCAAGCTTTTGGCCTTCCCGGCCTTCTTCACGTTCTAAAGTGAAGTTTCGTTGAGGGTGACTAATGTATGTGTGTGGTATCTGGGTGAGTGTAAAAAAAAAAAAAAAAAAAAAAAAAAAAAAAAAATATATATATATATATATATATATATATACAGTGCGTCCCCCCCCCCCCCCAAAAAGTTAACAGTCAGAAAAAGTCTCACCATATAAATATTTCAAAATATTTGAAGTAAAATTTCATACCTGTGGATAGCTTAGGATCTCTTCTATCAAATGACACCAAAATATTTGGCAATATTTTACGTTCGAGTGAGCAAAGACCATTTTTGCGAAAAGGTGTAAAATTCATACTTGACAAGAATTGGCTTACATGTACGTGAAATTCAAATCAAAATGTAATCTAATGTAATCTAATGTAAACTATTTCTCAAGGGAAATCATTTAATTTAATATGTCACAATTATCAAGATCTTTCTTTTCTTCCCTCCCTCTTTTTTTTTTTTTTTTTTAAGGGGGGGGTGGAGGTGGGCTTCTTCTCAAAATTAAGAAACTTAATTTCTTGAAAGAAATATGGCCAATGTTCGGGTTTAGAATGGGTTTTATGATATGTTTAGGGTTTTACGTCAGGGTTAAGGTTAGTATGGGAGCAATAGCTTATCCAGGGGCGGCGGAACAATGGAAGTGGGGGGGGGTGTAGAGCCCACAAATGTAAAAATCAACCACCAATGTAAAAATCTGTCTAAACACAAATGTAAAAACATTTCGCTACATGTCGACCGCATATGTAAAAACTAATGGCTTGCATAATGCACCTATGTAAGATAAGTTACTCTGAGATGTATGTGTGTGTGCCAGTGTGTGAGGTTTTTATGTTAGATATATTTCTACAATAAAATGGTTTTAAAAAACATGACTTGTCATTTTCTTTCCTGCTAAATGTCAAACCTACAATAAAACATTTTTAATTTAGCATTCATGAAATAAAAAAATAACGACATTTAACAGTACACACACCACGTTCATGCAAAGAAAATTGGCAACATACCACGAAATGAATTTTTGCAATACCTTTCCGCTCGAAAACAGCAATTCTGCAATACCTTTGCGCTCGAAATCAGAGAATGAATTTCTGCAACACCTTTGCGCTCGAAGTCAAATTTAAATTTTGCCTGAGTTTTGCGCGCTCGAAATCAAAGGACGAATTTCTGCAATACCTTTGCGCTCGAAATCAGAATGAATTTCTGTATCAGTTTAACGCTCAAAATCAGAATGAATTTTTGCAATACTTTTGCGCTAGAAATCATAATGAATTCTCGCATCAGTCTCAAGCTCGAAATCACACTAAATTTTTGATTTTCTTTTGCACTCTAAATAAGTTTCAGAATATTTTCTGTATCAATAATTTAATTCTGGATATCAAGAAATGAATTGTGGATATCATGAAATGAATTCTGGATATCAAGAAATGAATTTTTGTTATCAAGAAAAAAATTCCTGTTGTTAACACATGTGAATTGTTAATATTACAAGATAGGCTGTTAAAATGTTAAAAGGGCTTGCCATACGCTCACACTTATTGTACACTTACGCTTACATTTCCTTTACACTTAACCGCAGAACAACGACTCTATTATACGGAATCATACAACGGAAACGTTTTCTACTATGATCTTAAAAGAAGCACCGGGGTTAACATCCTGGTAAACCTAGAGAACAGAGATCCAGTCAATGTAATTTTCACATCGGGATGGCTCGTATGGCTAGACTCGAAGGACGGAAATGTCTGCATCATAAGAGCTGAGGAAGGAGAAGATGTCAGATTTTGTCAACCACATAGCTCTACCGGTATGAAATACGTTTCATTTGAAGGCCAAAAGGGCATGGCACTGCGGAAAGTTGAACCCCGTTGAGCGATGTGATGGAGCTGGGCAAATGGCACGACTAGACCGAACATTACCCCGAATGGCGATGGATCGGTCGGATTGGGATCGATGTGGAGTGGGTTTAGCGTTGTGACGAGGTATTACTAATTTTTCCCAAGATGCCCCTACAAAACTATTATGTTCCGACGACAATTGCTCCGGACTTTATTTCGTCAAACATATTATGTTATAGTTTGGGGTTTCGGTTATACGACACATGCTCCGGCGACAATTGTTCCACTAAGTTCGTATACTAACCGAATTCCAAACTTCAACCCTTGACCAAACACTAATACCTAACCCAAAACATATCCCTAAACCGAACCCCAAATCCAACTGCAACCCTCAAACTAACCCTTTGGCCCGAATTCACAAAGGAGGTTTAGTTTAAACCATGGTTTAAAGGTTACATGTCGTTTTTCCGAAGGGTCATAATTCCGAATTTTCGTTTTTCCGAAGGTTCGTATTTCCGAAGGTTCGTTACTTTGACGGTACGTAATTCCGAAAATGAAATAAGGTTCATAATTCCGAAAATTAAAAAGAGTTCATATTTCCGAAGGTTCGTAATTCCAAAAAGTCATGTAGGGCTCAACCGTCGAAATTATGAACCCTTTTTCGTTTTCGGAATTACAAACCCTATTTTATTTTCGGAATTATGAACCCCCTGCTATGTGAAATTTGTGTTTCGGAATTACGAACCTTCGGAATTATGAACCTTCGGAAAAACGAGTACCCCCCGGTTTAAACCCCCTCCTGGGTTTTTTAAGCGTACGTGCGCACGTAATCTGATCCAATCATATATTTTCTTTGAGCGCGCGCATGGGCAATGTGCGCTTATTTACGCTTATTTTAGTACGCTTACGGAGGTTTAAACCTTACCCATGGTTTGAACCTCCTTTGTGAATTCCGACCTTTATCTTTAGCGAAGTAAAGCCTGGACAACTTGTCGCCGGAGCATATGTCGAAACACCCATATCTAAACGCCAAGCTTGGACCACAAATGGCAGAATCATCGCACTTCTGGGAGCAACAAACGGGAAACAAAACATTACGAAACTGATATCAATCATCCAGGATTTGAAAAATCTTCAGACCACCACAGCGAGATGTGATTCTAGAGACATGAAATGAAGAACTATTTGACTATCCTATATCATCGTATTTAATAAACTTTACCCCACCTCAACAAATCACAATTTGATATCACTGTTGATTCTTGAATATTCATATCTACCAAACTACTGATTGTTTTACCTTTGACCGTATATTTTCATTTTTTTTCTTTTCATTCTTGTACTCAAAATGTTCAAAATGTATTACTTTTCTTTGACTTATAGTATTTTCTTATATATATTATGTATTGTACTGTATATTTCATCCAGTCACATGAAGAAACAAGCCAAAAGTTGATTGCATTATACACCAGCAATGAATATTACTTTTATATATGTGCAAATTATAGCAGATGTAATACACCTTTTCACTTTAGAAACAATGAATGCTGAACTGATACTTGGTTGGTTAGCAACAAATTTATCTTAAATCTAAATAAATCTAAAAACAAAAAACAAAACAAAACAAAACTGTAATTTATTTGGCAATCAAAAAGTAAATGCTGATAAATTACATATAAATGAGGATGTGATATCAAAATCAAATTCGATTATGATGAAAAAATTAAATGGAAGAGTCATATTAACAGTGTACTAAATAAGATGTAAAAACATATAGGAGTAATTAAGAGACTTAAAGAACATTTACCTTAACATATCTAGTTATTTACTCTTACAATACTCTCATTTTACCATACTTGAATTACTGTATATGATTTGGGGATCTTGCAATAAATATCTCTTAGAATGTTAAAATTGCATAAAAGAATAGAGAGAATAGTAACAATCTCCTCTTTGTTAGCTCATACGAAACCCCTCTTTATAAATTTAGACATCCTATCTATAGGTAATTTATATCAATAAAATTTGAGAATTTTCACAAAAATTCCCAATTTTTTTCAAATAAAAACCTTTTACCTCGATCATTTAATATTCTATTTTCTCTTGATCTGCATGCTCATCATTACGACACAAGAAATAAATTTGATTTTCGAGTCCATTACGGTCGCACCTCTTTTTCACGCTCATTAATAACGACCCATGATATGGAAATGTTTACCGCGAGATATTAGAGACTGCAAATCACTAAATACGTTTAAAGATAAGCTAAAATCGTACCTTAAACAGTTATAAATCTTTTGATAGTATAAACGATATGCTACGTATGATTCATTAGGCTTGTGTGTCTTTGTCTTGTGTTACAGAGCGTATCAAAAAAAGTTCAAACTGTGAAAATATCCTCCAAAATCATAATTTCACAGTATCGATTTGTTTTTTTTTTCTCATGCAATTATGGGTGAGGTCCGTTCCATTGGATGACACTATGAGTACTGACAATATTTTATGCTTGAGTGAGTACTCGCTGCTTTTGCAAAACTCGCAGAAATTGGTTTGCGCAAAAATGTCTCAGTCTTGAATTTGATCAAAGTGCCTAGCATGCAGTAACTTCATGTTCTCTGTTAAGTATTACTAACTGATTTGAACAATCATTTGATCCTAAATCCTATACCTATCCGCACACTCCCCCCCCCCCCCCCCCCCACATACACATAATCAATTGCCCTACCCAGAACATCGCCGATTATGTCTTTCTGGACACAGTTTCAGTTTTGACTAGAGCATGTCGAAATTAAGGATGCAAATTGCAATGCATTGCAGCAAGATGGATCTAAAATGTTATATTTTCAAGAAGGGAGAGAGAAAAAAGCTGGTTTTGAAAAGTTTATTTAGTTCCTTTCTTTGCCCCATCTCTTCCAACCAGTGGAGGATACGTCACTATCTGGAGCATGTTGAAAGGATGCACTGTATATGCTTGATGATATCTCTTAAATGTACATGTTTAATTGAAGAAATGTTAAAACATTATTTTAACGAATAAATTTGCTTCACTTTTAAATTCTTATTCGTCATACAAGACATTCTTTATGGGGTCTTGTAACCTATTAGAGAATAAGAAATTTGAAGAAGAAAATACGTAAATGTAAGGGTTCTCCTTCCGTTACGTTATTGCATTCAATCTTTCCAACACTCTTCAAGCTAAGATTGGTATTGATACAGATGATTTGTGCTGAAAAGATACCATCTGCAATGGTGATGGCAGGTGTGAGGGGCAGTGGCGTATACAGCCATTGGGTGAAGCTGTTGTGAAGGCCCACGAAAAAAAAAAAAAAAAATCAGTACAACTTGCTATGCTCTGATGCTTGTACAAGAACGGAGTTGTCCAGATAGACCGACATTTAACCCTTGTCTTGGGAGCATCCCGCCCCTCCCCTTTATCAATTTCTGGATACACCGTTGTGGGTGTGCACTAGTAGGTCTAGGGTTAAGGACTGAATGACTGTTCAAATCAATTGTTGGTACCTAAGATAGAACATGCAGTTACTGCTTGATACTCGCTTTGATCAAATGTAAGACCTAGGCATTTCCGCACAAACTTATTTTTGCGAGTTTCACAAAATTAGCCAGTACTCACTCAAGCATATATTGTCAGTACTAACAGTGAGATCCGATGAAACAGACCCTCACCTATAATACTGCAGAATAAAAAAAATCATAATCGATATAATTGTAAAATTAGGATTTTGGAGGGTAATTTCAAAGAGTGTACTTATTTTCTATACTCACTGTATATAATTATATATATATATTATCATTTCCCTTTTGTCTATACTTTAATGATTCATAACCTCTTGTAACTTCCAATGGGATCGATCTTTTAGATTTTGGATTAACTTCTTCTGATCCCATCATCCTTTTATATACCTATTATTGCCTCGCTTTCTAAATTCATATTTCCTTGCTTATTCTTCGCCTTAAATGTTGTGCTTTTCAAATATTTTTTTAAAATTTATATATGTATATTACCATGTTTAAATATTGATTTTTTTTTGTTATGAAAATGTGGAAATAAACTTGAACTTTGAAACTTTGAACTTTGAAGCACCGATTCAGTTGGGTTTTACTTTAGGTTTAGGGTTAGGATTATAATTAGAGCTAAGTATAGTATTTGGTCCAACTTTGAAGTTTAAAATTTGGTTTGAAATTAATGCGGAGCAATTATCGACGGAGCATGACTCTGACGTGCAACCGTTCCGAATGGTCATAACATACTATACTGATGTCGAAATTGCGTGGTATGGCAGGCCTTCCAGCTGGAGAAAAAACGCCATCTGTTGAGATTCGCAGTTGAACATTACACATGTCGCACATTTATTGCCTGCCTTTAGCTCTATTTTCGTTGATGTTTCTAGATGTAAATTAAGGAGTATTTGAAGCCTTATAATATCCACACACACACACACACACACACACACACAAAAAAAAAAAAATTGGTCTGATGGTCACCTTTTCTCCACACTGCAAAAAACAACGGTATTAATTCAACACCATCTCAGTATCAATATTGGGATACACCAGGAAAGTATTAAAGCAACTCCAGTTTGATATTGGGCTACACCAAATAAGTGTTAAAACAACACCATTTAGTGTCAAAACAACTCCAATTTGATTCGAAACTGGTTTTGTTTTAACACTTATCTGGTGTAGCCCAATGTAGATACCGAGATGATGTTGAATTAACACCCTGGTTTTTGCAGTGCAGGCTATGTATCTCTATTACCTAATTTGCTACTTTCTAAAACATAGTGCTTAAAGAGTAAAACGCGCTTTGGTGATTAATGATTTTTCATGTAGTTGTAAACACAATCTTGACGCATAGTTTTAATGCCCTTTTTTTTCTCTCTCTCATGATTTCATGCTGGGTGAAATTTCCGTTTTCGAAATCACTTTACAATATCCACATTCTCAGTTTGATGTCTCTACTGCGGATTATATGTAGATTAAAAAATAAAAACCTCTCTTTATCATAACATATTGTACAATTTATATTCCAGCTCGCATCTTTCGGAATCAAACTTTTTTGATAAGTCATAAAAATCATACTTTTGCATATTAATTTTTCAAAGATATGACAATTTCTATAATTTATTTCATTAGCATGCTGTTTGCACGTGTTCTGTCTGCAAGAGTTTCGAAAAGAAAGTGTATTAGTGTAAGATTAAAAAAAAAAAACGATTCAGGTTTTGTCATCTGGTCTCGGGAAAATTATCAACACATTTCTAAAATGGGGGGAAAATGTGTGATTTCAAGCTGTGTTAAAGGTACTTCACCCTTATGCAGACTTACAAAAAAGTGCACCAAACTTTGCGCAGGTTTAGTAAACATTCTGTAGATACTGCCTATATGAAACTTGAAGGTCACAAGTTCTATAACTCCTTTGTAAAAAATGAAAAATCTTGCTTTTGTCGCAGAGGGAGCTATTCAAAAATCAACGCAAGTACGTTTACTAGTAACGGTAAAAAAAAAAATGTTAAAAATTACACGATTTTTTTCCAAATCGAAAAAAAAATAGTATTACCAAATTGTTGTTATTACTTAATCAAAAGCAAATTATAATCCTTTTCCACATGCACAAAATCTTTCCAATTATAATTATTTTGTAATTCATCTTATATTCACACAACTTCAAAATTTAGGGTTGCAAAAGGAATGAAGTGCAGTGCACCTTTAAAAATAGAGAAAAATATCGCCTTTACTACGTTATGATTGACTGATCATATATATTTATACACACACACACACACACACACACACACACACATCCATGCACATATACTGTGGGTAAATGTTTGGCCATGTACAATATGGGAAATGAAGGAAAAAATAAAATATCATATTAAAAACAACTACAACAACAAATATGTTAAATTCAATGGAAAGTGAGGGGGACAGAGAGAGAGAGAGAGAGAGAGAGAGAGAGCGAGACAGATAAAGAATCAGAAAGAGATTGCGTTTGTGAAATGCGTAACAACAACAAGAAAAAAAAAACTCATACACTTAAAGCATGCATGCATGGGGGTTTCATTCTCCTTTAAAGGGATTCGGTAACTTTGTGGAGGCTTGATTTAATAAATTGTTGAATTTTGATATCTGTCTTGTATAGTGAATGTATAGAGAGATAAATAAATAGCCAGGCATAGAAAGGCTTTCAAATATATAATGCTATTATAAAGATATCTATGACTGAATACTCCCATTTACGAAAGCGTATGGCATATACACTTTAGTCTAACACTGAGTATGGGGAAAATGAGTCTGGCATTTCCGGTCACTTGCATATGTTTGCTTTTGTGAAGCACATGATGATTTTGAAGTGCTCCCCCCCCCCCCGGCTTCATTTTTACACCATATTACATACACTGATAGCATGTAAGGCCAGGCAGATCAGATTTTATCAAGCCTCTACAAAGTTACCAAATCACTTTAAGATTTATTACCTACTATTGAAAAATCAGAATGACTAATTATGGGGGGAAAATATGACCAGAATCACCAAAATGCTCTCGAGTTGTCATATTCTAGCGGTTTCAATATTTGACTGAAGATGCGAGGTTAAGGGTTCGAGCACCGATATAGCACTAATAGCCTGTGACAGGGCCCATTCTTCCACCAGGTGCCAGTGGAGGAGTAAGCCAAGCCCCAACCCTAACCCCCCCCCCCCGCTCCCTCACAGAAATTGACTAAGATTGACTAAGAATTTAAAGGAAGGGAACTTGGTAACAATAAAAGAGTGATTCTTAAGCTGTGAATCGTGCCCTGATAGTGGCATTTATCGGAAATGAGCCTCCCCCCCCCCCCGTCCCCCCGTCCCCTTAAAAAAAAAAAAAATGATCGGCTGAGAATTGTAGTAATGTCAGACCAGTCACACGACGCCTTCTGGCTTGTATGTTTCTTGAAGTTGAAGTTTTAAAATGTTTAGAACCTTTGATATTCCATTTTGACCTCAAGTGAGTGATTTATATTCATAGAAATATCATGGCTCAACCTGCTGCAGGAAGTATAGTGGCAGTTGGGTCGTAAAAAGCACTCCGCATGTTATACGATTAGACTGAGATCTGACTTTGTCAAAAAATTTGATGTCGATGTGAAATACGTAAACACAATGGCATTTCCAGTTCGTATAGGACAGACTGAAAGTGAGTTTTGATATTTTTATTTTCATCACCTGCCTCCTAAATTGAATGACGAAAAAAATATATGGAAAAGGAAGAATCAGAGAGGGAGAGAGAGAGAGAGAGGGATAGGAACATTTAAAGAAGATAATAGTACCATCTTCCACACACTCCTTTTAATCATCTTAGTTGTAAGCTAGACCAATTTAGAAGTATGAATTTGCATAGTAAGCGCATATGACCTGAATGAGAAAATACCAAAAAAAAAAAAAAAAAAAATCACATTTCCCCCCAAAAGTCCCTTCGTACATAAATGGATATAAATTTCTTGTGTTACACACAAAAAAATATAGTTAGACATTATTATTGCCACGGATGCAGTGGTGGATGATATTTCTCAGAAGATCCTTTATTCCACGTTCCCGTAATTTCACCCATAAAGTCAAGAAATTGTTATATTCTTATGTCAATGAATGCACGAAGGGACTCTTGGGGGAAATGTGTAAGTATTGAAATGAATCAACCTATATATTTCGAGATGCGTTAGCGTACATCGCTTTTTTAATGGAAAATCGCTTTTACTGAACTTTCATAGCCCCCCCCCCCTTTTTTTTTTTTTAAAGAGAAGACTTGCACCTAAAATATCTTTGTGGTGGCCGTTCTATTGGTTTTAAGCCTACCAACTTCTTCAAAGTTAAATGCAATAGTCGAAACAATAGGTCTTTGGCATCTACTATCAGTGACATAGCATGAGTCCAAACATCGAGGGGCACTCACATCTGGGGGTGGGGGGGGGGGGGCATCGGTCTTTCTTGATGGATGAAATGCACCTGAACAAAACCTTTAATTTTCATGAGGATGTGGGAGGGGCATAGTTTCTTGCTTTCATGTTTGCGTACCCTTTTTGCCATTTTGATTTGAAGGCATGTGTCCTCCCCGTGCCCCCCCCCCCCCTCTTCGCAAGAAGTTACACACCTAATCACTGGTGTAGTGTGATGACTAAGGGGCGGTAGCCCCTTTCCCCAAAAGCGCTCAATTTCACTTCTTTATACTTTGCCATCTTTTTTATTTGTTTTCATATTATTCATAACATGCTTAAAGATCACCTTTACCTGGACTAAATTAAGCTGGTACATGGGCCGCGGAGCCGGGGGGGGGGGGGGCCGCAGCCCCCACTTTCTTGAGTAGACACGTTTAAAAAAGTTGGCTCGAGTGAAATAAGACCAGCCCCCCCCCCCTTTCAAAAACGCTCCGCGGCCCCTGTGGTAGGCCTGTGTCATTCTGTTACAAGGATAATGTTAGTACAGCGTATGTATAGACACTACGTGATATTTGTGGCTTGATACATTATTCTTATTAAATGAAATCTTCTTGAAATTTGAATAAAGGCAGAAAATGACAGAAACATATTAGTGAATGCTTGTGCAAAATCCGATAAGAAATAAGAAAGTTATGATTTTTGAAGTTGTAATCAATCAAACACAAATTGGCAACTCCGCGACGAATATTGCGAGCTCCTCTCTCTTTTGCTCAATACAGAAAATTTCATAAATTTTATTTTTCTTATTTCTGGATGAAGGAATAGCTTTGTTTCATACAAATTTTTGATTAAAAACATATGAGCAATGATTATTTGTAAAATGCATGTATGACTGAATATTTTCTTTAGAGAAAATAGAAACTAATATTTATTGGGTACAGGGCAAATGGGATAGAAGCTCGCAAGATACGTCACGGAGTTGCCAATTTGTGTTTGATTGACTACACCTTAAAATATGTATAGCTTTCTTATTTCTTATCGTATTTTGCTCAAACTTTCACTAATCTTTTTCTATAATTTTTCTGCTTCTTTTAAAACCAACCTGTAATCAGGACAGACTTCCCCTTTAAGCATTGTACCCCCCCCCCCCCCCTCATTCAATGGATTGATGTCCTTTTTGTAACGTCGTAGCTAGCTTTAAGAACATTTTGCGGGCTCAGCTTTCCGTACAACACGACGTACCCACGACAAGAAAATCCCAATTCTTTATCGAGTTTTCGTTTGAAACAATGCTCAAACATCCGTTTTGCTATACGACGTGTCCTTATATTTTTAGAAAAAAGTAAGATCAATTATCGTATAACTATAGCTGTACACTCTAAAAACTAAAGTTTTGAATCACCATTTAAAAGGGCCGAGGAGTGACACCTTTTTAAAAAAAATTGTAGATTAACACTTTTAACATGCTGGATACAGCAATATAAGGGCTTAATCCAACAGTTTAAATGAGTTGTCACTCCTCGGCCCTTTTAAATGGTGATTTAACACTTAAGTTGTTAGAGTGTACGGTTTTGGTATTGCTGTGGAATGAAATTAGGTAATTCGAACGGGGGGTTTATTGTACCAGTTCAGCTACCGGATTGTAATTGATCCCTTTCCTGTGCAGGAAGCTGGCAAGTTGCCTAAGTCCTCAACAACACCATGTAGTGTACCGCTAACTTTCTGAGAAGGAAATAAGTATAAGCTGCAAACGTTTACCTTTGAAAACTACTATTTCCAAACTGGTCTACGAGAGATCTATTTTTTTTTTCAAAGAGCGTCTGCTGAGTCTAATGATATATTTGGGATAAATCACTTGTCGCAGATAGCCAGTTTGACATTAGACAGCATTCGACCAGCATGGGTAAATTTGTACCTCCAATCTTCACATTGATCATTGTTTTGACCTTCATCCGAACGGCGTTATCACAGAAAACTAGTAAGTTACCAGTTACTACTCACTTATTCCTTCCATATTCCAATAACACATAATGCATTCCAATTAATTTCATTCCCCTTTCTCAAATGCCTAACACTCTCACCTGTATTTTAGTAGGTAGAAAGCAGATTGCATTGCTTTTGTCCTATCTGCAGTCCAACCAGTGAAGTAGAATAACTGGTATTAAACACATAATAATAATAAACATTTCATTTCACATCTCTTAAAAAGTATATAACAATGATTATACTGTATGTATACAATAAGAAATAAACAACATAATAAGGGAATAAACAACAAAATAAGAATATATATGAAAAATAAATGATGAGGAGGCGAGTTGGCTCAATCGGTAAAGCGTCTGCCTGTCGAACCAAAGATCGTGGGTTCGAATCCACCCCGGGCGGATGACTGAAGCCTGCGTTGTGTGTTAACGTGCCCCTCCCCTGTTTTATCATAGACGCAGGCTATGTTACAGTGGAAAACACTCCGTCCCTCGGATAGGACGTTAAATGGAGGCCCCGTGTAAAGGAAAGTCACCACCTTTGCACGTTAAGAACCCACTGCACTATTCGACGAAGAGTAGGGGGAAACCCCGTTGTAGTGGTACACCTGTACATCCCAATCAGTTATATCGGGAGGAGAGACCCGAGGGTTACAGTGATTCAGTTCGCTTTTCCCCTCCCAGGCACAGGTGACGCCAAATACTTAATAATAATAATAATACAAGAGAAATGAATATAATGTAATGGCCAGTGATGATGTGGATGTGAGGGGGGGGGGGGGGGGGGGTAGCAAAGTCCCTTGACTTGTCATGGCTACCCCGGTACTGACATGAACACTGGCATAAATCATAAATAGCAATACCAGAACGAAAAATAACAAGCAAATGATATAAGAGTACACAAAAATAGCAGGCAAGGTTAGTATTTAAGGGGATTGATAGTTCAAAAGGTAAGTTTTGTATTTTCTTTTAAAAGATTGCAGCGAGGGACACTGTTAAAATACTGATGGCATATTGTTCCACACAATCGGTCCATTATGAATTATAACTGTTCTTGAGAAGCTGTAACAGTAAAAGGGGATGAATAATTTATTAGCGTTTCTTGTTGAATATCTACTTATATATATTACTATTAGAAATAAATAATTATTGTATATAATCAGGTAAAATATTTCTATGATAAGAAAACATAAATAATGCAATTTGAAAAGTGTAAAAATCATAAATCTTCAGTCTTCAACTTAAGGAATAACTTATGTGTATGTTTTATTCATAATTTGTACATCACTGTAGGTCAACTTGTATGTATATGAATCTAATTATTACGTAAATGGCCTTTAGAGAAAGCACCTTTTTTATTATTATTATGAACACGATAAAAACTACTTTCGAAAAATAAACTCAAGGGCAATTTCAAAGGCCTATTGTACTGCCCATAGAAATCTTGTTCGGATTACGTAATACGCCATTGTAATGTTCGCACATTTCTAAAGGGGATAGACAGGGCTATTGAAATTGCCTTGATTTGATTTTTTGAAAAAAAAGTTTTGATCGTGTAAAAGCGAATGATGTGATATTTATCATCTTAGTTTAATCTCTCCCTCAACCAGCTTGTCAGGATGCAGACCCGATCTACTGTAACACGTATGCTGATCAAGGAGCATGTAATTGTGAAGCACTCGGGGAAGCCCAAGCTTTAATATGCCAGCCTTTTCTCGCAGCCTGCCCATTCACATGTAATTTATGTCAGCAACAACCTTCAAGTAAGTGTAGAAGTTACAGTTTTTGTATTATATTTCCTACTTGGATAATTTAATATTCATACACTGCTGTCAGGTGACAAATCATCGTGTATCTGCATCCTTTGGTGCGTTTATGCTCCTACTTTTCAGGCCAGAATGCGCCTTTTGTTTAGTTGCTTCCACAGTCATTTTAGTATAATCGCCGATTTAAAAAGCCGATGTAAAACTCACAGAAAGGTGCGTTTTGAATCGGTGTTTCTGCAAAAAGACGGTTTCTGGGGAAGCATAAACGCACAGTCATTCGCAAACGCGTCTATATGACGTCATATAAACATGTTTACGGTTCACGCGAACATCCGTGCGCCGGTTGAGCAATGATTTTATTTTCTTAATGCATGCCAGCATAAGCAGTCGGCATCCGAGCAAGATGTACCTGTTTATTTCTTTTATAATTATGTTAATGAGTTGAGGTTTATAATTATGAGTATGAAGGGCTCAAATTATAGGGAAGATGATCCATTAATGAGCCTTTTTCCTTGCACGGTCAGAGTCTGAAATGCAACTAGAGTTGAATGGATTGACAAGAAATAAACCCATCTACGACAAGATTTGAATGCATTAAAAACAATCTTATAACATTTCAACTAAATAATACCCTATGTGAAGATACATCTGGGTCTTACTCTTTTGAATTGAAAATTGAGCTCAACCAGGCATACCGGAGGTTTTATCTGCACAGTACACACAGAAATGGACAAAATTCTTTCTTAAATTTGCATGCTTTTTAAAGTACCGTATGACATTTTAACTAAATAATGACCTGCATGAGAGAAAAAAAGCTGAATAGTTGCTCTTTATTCTCGTATTTGTCACATGCCAAAAACTTTTTGTCTGGGTCTTATTATTTTAAATTATGTTATCATATTACATCATGTTATCACATTAATCATGTACCTTAAGTTTGTTTCATATTAATCATGTACCTTAAGTTTGTTTTGTGTCACAATTTTTATCTCATGTATCATGTATTATAATTATTTGTGTATTTTTATGGAGAATGAAATAAATGAATTGAATTGAATTGAAAATTGAAATCATGGTCAAAACGGCATATCGGAGGTCTTATCCACACAAATTTTGACATTTTTGAATTTAAAAAAGAATTCTGATGTGTACTGTGCGTATAAGATATCCGGTATGCTGCTTTGAGTTCTGGGGGGGGGGGCATTTCATGAAAGGACTTGTCAGATATTTTATCCGACAAATTTGCTCTCAGCCAATCAGATGCAAGGATTTCAGTAGCTTATAACAGTTGTCGGATAAAATATCCGACAACTTCCTTTCATGAAACGCTCCCCAGATGTCAATTTAAAAGAGTAAGACCCAGACAAACGTTTCGGCATGTGACATGCATGAGAGTAAAGAGCAACTATTCAGCTTTTATCTCATGTACGTCATTATTTAGTGAAAATGTCATACGATACTTTAAAAAGCATTCAAATTTAAGAAACAAATTCTGTCAGTTTCCGTGTGTACTGTGCGGGTAAGACCTCCGGTATGCCGGGTTTGGGTTTTGATTTCAATTTTAAACAGAAAATCCCAGACACAAAATTTCGGTATGGGACATGTTTGAGGGTAAAGAGTAACTCTTCAGCTATTATTCTCATATACATTATAGGTCATTATTTAGTTTAAATGTCATACGATACTTTTGAAAGTTCAAACAATTTACGTACATTTAAGATGTATCAATCCAAAAATAATCTCAACTCAAAAATTCGAATCAAAAGCTTTTCAGCTCGTAAAAGGTATCATGTTAAAGGACATTTTTAAGCTATAGTATGACACAGTTTACCTTAACATCAGAGTGTCGAGTTTAGGTATGGTTTTATTTCACTTTTATTATCTTTATCACAATTGTTACACTTTTATTTTCGATTGGAAGTTTTGAAGACACTATACCGCCAAATCCTATTGCTGTCCGTGCTAGCAGACACCGGAAGTTTAATTTGTCGCTAAAAGTAGCCCAAGCCCGAATTCGCCTAGAAAAAAGAAGCATAAACATTATTAGATGAGCGTTTAAAACGCTCATTCTGCCTTCGCAGAGAAAGCATAAACGCACCCTGTGTAGAGAATATTGTTGCACTTCTTTCGTAACAGTTACTATAATGACCATACGTTCAAAAAGGCGGAAATGATGAATAAACACATTAATGAAAACTTCACATTGAAAAAAAAAAGTCAAACGAAAAACAAAGCAAAAACATGTTATGTAGATGGATAGTTGTGAAGTGGGTTTGAGTATTCATAACACTGACTACGAAAGGAATTATTAATGTGTGTAGGTACAGTTGAGGAAGAAAAAAGCTATTCGCGTTCAGTATATACATGTATTATATGTATATTTGTAAAGGTTGAAATACACTCCGTCAATAATAATGACAACTTATAATGTATCCTTCACGTTTGCATTTACCTTATCAAACGTTTTTTAACTTTTGTCAAATAGAGTGTAATGAAACATACTAAATCAATTTACCATGCCCATTATTTACCACTCAGTGTTAAAATCTGCATGACATGCATGTATGCAAATGAAACCTCCTTAATATACATATATTTGTTATGGATAATGATAAATTTGAATCAGTTATATTCTACGTTCACAATGAGCCAATCATTATACATTGAAAGCTAAGTTTTCTTTGTATTTATATATGTTTGTATAATCATGTTTGTAAAACAATTAACTACAGAGAAGAACCTCTACAATGCATCCCAAAAAAAAGGTAACGGTAAGAAAAAGTCCCCCCAAATAAATATTTCTAAATATTTGTAGGAAATTTCTATACCTGTGGATAGCTCATGATTTCTCCTATCAAATGACAAAAAACCAGAAAAAAAACAAACAGCAGCAACAACAAACAAACAAACAAACAAACAAAAAACCTGGCGATATTTTAAACTCGAGGGAGCAAACACGACTTTTTTTGAACATTTCAAAATATGTTCATGACATTTTCATACATAAGGATAATTTAGGGTCTCTCCTAGTAAATGACACCAAAAATCTGACGATTATCCGCTCGAGTAAGCAAAAGCCATTGTTGTGAAATGGCTCAAATAAAGTAGTTAATTGCTCACTGAAGCATAATAATTTGATGAAATACGTAAGTACACAGATAACAAAACCTGTTCTTTCTGAAATTGTCTGTTACTGATCAAAATATGAACATGTCTAAACTTCGACTCTCAACTATGATGATACCAGCCAGAACAAATACAAATTCTTGTCAAGTCTGGATTTTGCGCCTTTTCACAAAAGTGGCATTTACGGACTCAAGCGTAAACTAACAACAGCTATTTAGGTGTCATTTAATAACATACCATAAGCTAATCACAGGTATGAAATTTCGCTTCATATATTTTAAATATTCATTCGGGGAGACTTCTTCTGACTGTTAATTTTTTCTTTTCTGTCTGGGACGCACTGTATAGCATTAACTCGTTTCCTCGTGGATATCCTCGGGCATAGGTCGGCGGTATATCCTGCTTACTTTGTATCAATACATGGAAAATAAACAAATAAAAAAAAAAGTGTCAGATTGAAATATTTTTACTGGTACTACGGAAATTGGATACGTAATATAGATAGGCCCCAAAACTGGGTCAAAATACTAAACACAGAAATGAAAATATGACAGCATCATGACATGGAAAAGGAGGTTAAGGATGCGGAAAATATGGCCGCATTAATAAACGTACATGTACTTGTACATGTATTTGTTAGGCCTATGTTATGCAGATACGGTCATCAAGGGAAGGAAGAATTGGCCGGGACATAGAGGAATTTGAATAGTTTTCCACAAAAAAAAAACAACAACAAGAAGAAAAACACCAAAAGCAAAACGAAACAAAACAAAATAAAGTAAGTAATAGCACGAAGTGACACAATAACCTTGTCACTTCGTGCTATTACTTACTTTTTTTGTTTTGTTTCAAACAGAATATATATATATATATATATATTATATATATATATATATATATACTACAGAATGCTGAAAATGGGATAGGGATAGGACATGGCTAAATGCCTGTCGTAACATATTATGAGTTAATGCTCTTAAACATTATGCAGTGCTCCTGAATTACAAAAAAAGAAAGAAAGAAAGAAAGAATTAAAAAAAGATGTTAGTAACTTCAAAGAAACCATTGACAACTTCGCTGATTTAAGCTATAGACTACATTGTTTTAGTTTTCGTCTTGAGTAACTTTGAAGTTCGTTTTTGAATTGTTCTCATTCATTCATCCCCCAAAGCCATTTCAGCCGGAACGGATGTTGCTGTGTCTCCCTCTCCTACCCCAACCGGTATAAAATCAACCATGACTTCAAGTAAGAGTAAGCATATGGATATCCTCGATCTCCTAGTCATATGCAGCTGTATCTCCAGAAATCGATAAACAGAGGGGGGGGGGGGGGGGGGGGGGGGGGGGGGGGGGGTGGGAGGGGGGAGGAGGGCTCGTGGATGGGAAGATCCTGTGCAAGTTATATTGATTTGATTTAATTTCTCTTCACTTTTAGAGGCAATATTTTGCCGTCCTCTACTAAAGTTCGTAGGCTATGTGACATTTTCTCTGTGTGAATGCATGTGCGCATTAGTGTGTGTGGCGGTGAGTGTGTCTGTTTATATGTTCCCGTTCCCAGCTTATACCATAGTCACACAGCCAAACTGACCCCAAACCGATTCCAAACCGATCTATTCTTGGTCACTGTGTGAAATGTAGTTTTGTTCGGTCTGTTGTGTCAGTCTCGTTGGTGTGGAAGGGGTATTTTGTACCATTATTCTCTCTCCTTAATATTTACATTACCTTCTAAAACAATCAGGCAGAAATAAAGCTCTAAGCCTACCCGTTACTACACAATTGCAATAAAAAAGTAGGTCGTTGATTTAATATCAGGAGATGTGCTGGTCAGGGACGTGTTGTTTCTGTATACACGTACCTGTAGATGTGGATCAATTGATTTGGTAAAAGAGCGGGCACGATATTCCGAGAAATTTATGACAATAAAACTAAAATAAACCCGGTGGGAGGGTGATATGAGATTTTTAGGTGTCCTTTTACTAAAATCTCTGAAGAAAAGAGGAAGTGCTGAAAGCTATATAGCAAGCTTGAACGTGTTTGTGTGTGTGTGTGTGTGCGCGCGTGTGCGTGTGTGTGTGTGTCGCGCGTGCGCGCGCGAGAAATAGGGGAACAAATGAAATTGATGCACTTAGATACTTTAAAATGGGAGGAGATTTCGGTTGGGTTAGATGGAAAATCAGAAAAGCATATGTACATAAACCATTTAATTATAATCATAAAATATATGATATACAATGCGAGATCAAAAGGAACACCCCAACAAAGAAAGAAATTATAATGCACTTTTAGAAAGTAAAGATAAGGAACGTAAAAAGGCAATAGGTCGAATTAAGTTAAGTCTACATCAGTTCTAAAGAAATAGAATTATTGTGAATGTTGGACGGAAGGAGGACATACACAATACTATCACAAATCGTTAAAATATAAAATATATATATATAATATATAATTATATATATATATATATATATAAGTATATATATATATATAATATATAATATATATATGTATGTATGTATAATATATATATATATATATATATATATATATACACACACACACACACACACATTATTACAATTACTTTGAATTTGCACCTATCAGGTTTTAATCTATACCTTGTTCAGTTAAATTGTACTATTGTTGTTTATTTATAGATGGCATGTTATGGAAATATATAATTTGTATTGTGTTTATTGCCATGTTAAATTAATTTTGTAATTAATGCTTAATTTGTAATATTCATTTTGAAAAACTGAATCAAGGAATAAAGTATTATGAAAAGAAAAAAATAAGTGTGTGTGTATAGTGGATACACACTTGTAAGGTTAAGGCGGTGGGTGTGTAGGTGCTTATTGTAATTTAATCACATTGTAGCATATAAGGACACAAATGGTCAAGTCCAAGCTATTTTTGTCGCATACGTTACCGACCACATCTAGGATTTGAGTATATCTAATGACTGTATCAAGGTGACAGCCCTACTAGAACTTGGATCAGATAAAATATCAAGTAAAATGATATTTCATATCTATTTCTGAATACTATTCCATGATACTATTCCACAATACTAGGTAAGGTATTGCCCTGGTAACGAACTTGGCTAATTACATTTTAAAACTACATCTTTTAAATCTTTCAAAGCTGATGTAGCCAAAACGACGGGGATAGATTCCACCTCGGCTGCTGCTGGCTCTGCGGAATTACCGATGTCCCCAGTACGTTCAAACATTCATTAGTTTATATTGTACCCGCAACCCCCCCCCCCCCCCCCCGGACTCCTAACAGCCCTCTTCGACTTATCGGAGGAGTGGTGTTTTCCCCGCCATGAACGTCCTGGAATTATGGCCTATGATTTTGGATGTCCCGTCAGCCCTCAGAGATTCGCTTGTGAATTGCGTGTGTGTAGTTTTCCGCCGTACAAGGAAAACAGAGTTGCTATTCTGGCTGGAAATATTTCCTCCATAGGCTACTGCCATTAAATCTATTACATATAATGTTTTTTGACAAAAATGTAAAAGTTCTCTTTCCTGATTTTATGCATACTTCTTGAACAAAAGTTGGTATTGACCACTCACAGCTCGCAAGAGGCTTGCCAGGCATAGCAACAATCAACGCATGCAAAATAGATTTCATCTATAGCAGGTAAATTAGATAGGAATAGTAACCATGGGCTTTGGAGAGAATTATGCATAAGTTGAAATACATTTATTAAACGGTTCAGAAAACTACAAGTGCAATTAGAACATTACTTAAATTATGAATGACAGACATATACCTCC